>SJYA01001018.1:91763-123534 GCA_006410615.1 Neotragus moschatus
AAAAAAAAAAAAAAAAAAAAAAAAAACCGACTAAGATGGAAGCCTAAATAGGATAGAGGATGGAAGTGGGTGAGAAGGTGTTCTGGTTGGGTTTCGCCTGGGACTATCACTACTTCCCAGTTTAAAAAATTAGAAAAATTAGTGCCCCTGCTTTTTTAACGTATAGTTTTTCATAATGCATTTCTTGGTGTCCGTGAATGAAGAACATGAACGGAATTTGATATCGAGGTTTTCAGTCTATAACATGTCTCACTCTTCCTGACTTCTTCTTCAATGCATGTAACATTTTCAGTTTTAGTCTGGATATACTTTGGGTTTTATTTGAGTATGATTGCTTTATAATGCTGTGTTGGTTTCTGCCAAACAACAACTTGAATCAGCCATATGCATACATACATCCCCTCCCCCGGGAGCCTCCCTCCCAGTTCCCCAATCCCACCCCTCCAGGTCATCACGGGGCACCAAGCTGAGCTCCCTGTGCTATGCAGCAGCTTCCCTCCAGCTGTCTATTCCATACCTGATAGCGTGCATATACCAATGCTGCTCTCAATTCGTCCTGCCCTCTCCTTCCCCCACTGTGTCTATATGTCCATTCTCTACCTCTTCGTCTCTATTCCTGCCCTGCATAATAGCTTCATCCAGACAGGATGCCGCGGCAGAGGGGGATAGTCTCAAGTAGAAGAACGCCCTTCCTTTATCAACACATAAATGCTGCCTTGATAAGACATTTTCCACTGCTTCTGCTCTTATATGCAACAGGGAAAGGACTTTGGAGACCTGTGTTTAGATCTAATTAAAACCACAATCTGGTCTTGAATGATGGCTTTCACATCTGAATACTGAAATATTTCAGAAATCACGATTCTCTCTGCTTTTTTTGATTGCAAAATTTGAGAGAAGTTGATCCAAACTGAATTTTCTTTTTCTGGGGGAAGAGATGTGGGGGTTGTAGCCTGCCAGGCTCCTCTGTCCATGGGATTCTCTAGGCAAGAATGCTGGAGTGGGTTGCCATGCCCTCTTCCAGGGGATCTTCCTGACCCAGGGATCAAACCCATGTCTTTTATGTCTCCTGCACTGGCAACTGGGTTCTTTACCACTAGTGCCCCCTGGGAACACCAGCATATACTTAGCACATGATATATCCTGGGCTTCCCTGTCAGCCTAGCTGGTAAAGAATTCACCTGTGATGCAGGTGACCCCAGTTCAATTCCTGGGTCAGGAAGATCTGCTGGAGAACAGATAGGCTACCCAGTCCAGTATTCTTGGGCTTCCCTGGTGAAGAATCCACCTGCAATACGCAAGACCTGGGTTTGATCCCTGGGTTGGAAAGATCCCCCAGAGAAGGGAAAGGCTACCCACTCCAGTATTCTGGCTTGGAGAATTCCATATACTAAATAGCCCATGGAGTCGTAAAAAGTCTGACATCACTGAGTGACTTTTACAATATATAATCACTCAACAGAAAATTTGCCAGAAGATACAAAGAAAGAGAATGGAGAAGACAAATGGAAAGGAAGGAGTCCAAGTATCAGGTAAGTAAGCTGAGTTACACATTTATAGGTACTGGACAGAAGTTTCTGCATCTGGGCACCTCACATACAGCAAGCACATAAGACCCAAGAAATTGTCCCCATTCTTTCTCACAAATAATTTTTACTGTGCTTTATTTAACATTATCAATGGCTTTCATCTCTAAAATCAACCAATGCCCCTACATAGAGACAGACTGACCTGGTGCCTTTGAAAAGCCATAACTGTGTCCACAGCTTGAATATCCTCTCCAGAGGAGAGTGGAAATATACATTTAACTAAAATCTGCCTGTTTATTTTAATTGCCAATAGTCAGAAACTTAGGGAGTTAGTTACAATGAGGAAATTATAGCTGTAAAATCATGTTATAAAAGTTTCCACTCCTGTTTTGAAATTGGCCAAAATTACATTATGTTTCTGTTTTGCTTATTCTGAGAACTGAATATTTCCATAAAATTAGATAATTTTCCTTCTTTTACTTTCATAGGAACAGGATATATATTGCAAAATGAACAAATATTTCAATTTATTTAATAAGTACCTATATTTCTTCTGAGCAAATAACCACATTCTTTTCAAATATATATATCACTGGATATCTGGAGCTTTTATGTACTATATTCCACTGTTAATGGTTGCACTAGGTCTTTATATCAGGTAACTGGCCATTTGCTATATTACTCTGCCTTTATTGTGAATATCATGTCTCACCATACTATTTTAAAGAATTAAAGAAAAGATAGGATGCAAGCATGAATATATTCTCAACTATACATGACTAATAAATTGGTATTTTTATTAACCCTAATAATAATTTTTTTATGATTTTATCTCACCCAAAAGGAAGAAGAAGCAAAGCCCAGCTAATTAATGGATCATTTTAGGTTGGTTTGGATTATGATCAACTGAGGCTTAATTTGCTATTAAAAAGGACAGATACTGAATCTACATATCCTACCCACTGAGAGTGAATGTCCCAGGCAGTCTTTCTGAGTCCCACAGAATGCCTTAAATCTCATGACCTCATCCTACAGGGCTCACATGATCCATATATCACCTCCCTCTTTTTCACTGATTGCAATTTTCCACTGAGTCAGCAATAACTTCATACAGGTTCACAGACTCCCTCTTAAACCCTGCAATTGTGCTGGGTGAATTCGATCCTCACACTGCTAAACATCCAGCAGACTTGCATCCCAGTTCTTTGCCCTTCTCGGTTCCATTTACTACCCACCTCCACTTTGCCTTAGGCATCTTCATCTGAAGCATTTATATCAGTCAAAACTGCCCCATTTTCCAATGTCAAATCCGTTGAACCACATCCTCTCATTTCTCCAGTTCCTTCACACCACTCCATCTTTTCTGCCCTTTAATCTCTCCAAATGGTTCTAAGTCATCAGTCTATTCCTATTTATTTTCTCTCTTCTCTCTGAGTAACCTAAGCATCGTTTTAAATTCAATCTCACCAAACCCCTTAACTCCTATTCTCTCAATCAATTCATCACACGTACTAAGCAAAACCTCAAGCCTGGATCAATTTGGCTGTCTATTTATCCCTCCTCTATGCCTAGACTGATAAGGCGGACTACAGAAAAGACAGAATGCACAATCAGGAAGAAGAAGGGTATGAAAAATTAATGGAGGCCAGCTTCAAGTGTACCTTCAAAATTATTCTGCATTTCCTGTCATCGTATTTGTCCCACAGTGGCTGTGTGAAATCATCCCATGCTTCTACCCTACTTTATCATTTTTAACAAATAGCATCGATTTCCTACTTCAAAGAAAAAACTAAAGTTGTCATTTGCCTCCCCTCAACACTAAATTATTTATAAGCAACTCAATACTTCCTTGGGGTTGCAAAGTTAGACACAACTTAGTGACTGTCGGACACGACTGAGCGACTTCACTTTCACTCTTCTCTTTCATGCATTGGAGAAGGAAATGACAACCCACTCCAGTGTTCCTGCCTGGAGAATCCCAGGGACGGGGGGCCTGGTGGGCTGCCGTCTATGGGGTCACACAGAGTCAGACACGACTGAAGTGACTTAGTATTACTAGAGACACAGGTGTAGAGAACAAATGTACAGATGCCAAGGAAGGGGAAAGGGGGGCATGGGATGAATTGGAAGTCTGAGATTGATACATATACACTATTGATACTATGTATAAAATAGATAACTATTGAGACACTATCCTATAGCACAGGGAACTCTACTCAATGCTCTGCGCTGACCTAAACAGGAAGGAAATCAAAAAAAGAAGGGATATATGTAAACATATAGCTGATAAAGGTAGATAGTATATTAAAAAGCAGAGACAACGCTTTGCCAACAAAGGTCTGTACGGTCAAAGCTATGGTTTTTCCAGTAGTCATGTACAGGTGTGAGAGCTGGACCATAAAGCAGGATGAGAGCCAAAGAATGATGCTTTTGAACTGTGGTGCTGGAGAAGACTCTTGAGAGTCCTTGGACTGCAATGAGATAAAATCAGTCAGTTCTAAAGAAAATCAACCCTGAATATTCATTGGAAGGACTGTTGCTGAAGCTCCAATACTTTGGTCACATCATGCAAAGACTGGACTCATTGGAAAAGACGCTGATGCTGGGAAAGACTGAAGACAGGAAGAGAAGGAAGTGACAGAGGATGAGATGGTTGGATAGCATCACCAACTCAATGGACGTGAGTTTGAGCAAACTCCAGGAGATGGTGAAGAACAGAGAAGCCTGGCGTGCTGCATTCCATGAGGGTCACAAAGAGTCAGACACAACTTAGCAACTGAACAAGAACAGATACATGATTCACTTTGCTGTACAGCATAAATTAACTTTGCAAACCAACTACACTCCAATAAAAATTAGCCAAAGTAAATAAACAAAAATAAAATAAAATTATTAGTCTAGTAAATGATAAACTCCAAGAAGTGGTTTCTTTCTTTAGTTAGGATTTGTACTGCATCACTGCCTAAATGGATTTGAGAAGCAATTTCTTTCATGTAGTGGATTCTCTGATTTGAATTTCACTGTTGAGCCTTAAGAGTTACTCTGCAGGGACCTTAATGATAACATTGAAAGTCTACTAAAATTCAGAGGAGAGCTCTCGGGCATCCTGACAAATATTCTTATAGTACTTCACTAAAGAAAAACACACAGCTCAAATCTTGTTTGCATTCTTCACCAACTTAATAGATAAATTTTCATCTGTCATCCTTAAAAGGAAACAGATATGACTGTCTCTCTCTATAAAAAAAAATACAAATCTACGAAAATCAAGTTTTAATGCCATTTAACCAAGGCACTTGCCCATAAGAAAAATTTTGTCCAAAGTTTTAATCCTCTATAGCATGCATTGTCATATGTTCTTTCATTTACTCACTCATCCATTCAACAAACTGTACTGAGTATTTACCATGCAGGCCACTGCATTAGATGTCGCAGATGCAATGATGAGACAGATAAGGCTATTGTCCTCACAGGGTCATTGTCCAGTAGGGCAAATTTTTTCACGAAAGTATTATAATGCAACATGACGAGAAGTATAGTATGGTTTAGGAGGACAGGAGAGGCCAGGAGACATGTGGCACATATATGAAAGGCCACGCTAATACACTTCCTGGAAGGCAATATGACAGTATATTTTAAATCGGGGTATAGTTGCTTTCCAGTGTTACACAATGAAGTGAATCAGCTATGTGGATACATAAATCCCTCCCTTCTTGGCCCTCTCCTCGTCTTACCCATTTCGGTCACCACTGAGCACTGAGCTGAGCTTCCCGTGCTCTGTAGCAGGTTCCCACTAGCTATCTATTTTACACACTAGTGTATATGTGTTCATGACATATATACACTCTCCCAAGCTCCCAATCCATCCCCTTGCCCCCTCCAGCCCACAGGTTTGGTCTCTTCATCTGCATCTCTCTTCCTTCCCTGCTAATAGGTCCATCTGTGCCATTTTTCTAGATTCCACATATATGCATTAACATCCAATACTTGTTTTTCTCTTTCTGACTTACTTCACATTAACACATTTTTTAAGGCACAGAAAAAAAAAAAAACACACATCATCTTTTTCATATCTTTTCACTTTGCAAACCTGGAGAAGGAAATGGCAAACCACTCCAGTATTCTTTCCTGGAGAATTCCATGGACAGAGGAGTCTGGTGAGCTACAATCCATGGGGTCACAGAGTCGGACACGACCAAGCGACTAACACACACGCTTTGCAAACTAAGCATTATGATATCAACTAATTCAAGGCACTGCCTGAATACAGAACTAGCTGTTGCTCAATGCTCTTCATATAATAATAGTCAAAACAACAATTCATCATGTTCCATCATGAACCATCTCTTTGGAAGATCCTGTTGGCTCACTGGCTATTTAAAATCATCTGCTGGTACAAAATGAAATGTGGGCTTTCTTTTTTGTAACAGGAGCTGAATAGTTCTTCTGATGTTTGAAACCTTAGCCCAGTTAGGAACCTTGTCTCCTGCCCTTTTTCATGTCTTTGTCTGTTTCTATACAGGAAATCCAGCAAATACTAATTAGAAGCATAATATGTGGGGCAAAGGGTTAACAAAATCTTTTTTTCTTTCTCTCTTAGAATTTGACATTCAATTCACTTTTTAGATCTGTTACCTTGGCAACTTGATAGAGGAGATATATCAACTAAGTTACCAGCTAGCACTGCTTATGGTAAAAATTATCTATGCTTGGTAAATTGCATCTGGGTTGGGAAAAACTATAAATGAATGATAAACACCTGACAGTTTTAGACTCTTATAACTGGCATGTCTTTTGCAAAGGCTGTAGGAGCCCTGCCTAAGGAGTTGTTACTAGAGATATTGGCTCCTGTGGAACAGGGGGCTTTAAAGCCAAGGGAACTTTGACACCTGCTCCATCTGAGAATCATTCTTTCAAACCTGAGCTGTCACCTGGGAAACCAAATGTTACAGCTCAAACTGTTGTACAGACTTCAGGAATTTCTGCAAGGGCTGGTCTCACAGAAGAGCAATATCTGATGTTGCCCTGCTCCCCAGCTGGGGTTCCTGTCCCATGTCCTTCTAAATGAATTTGATGCCATGGATGATTTATGGTCATCTTGTAAATCTGATTCTTCAGTGGAACTTAAAAAAAAGCCCTGGCCTTGCCTTCAGAGCTTAAAGTAGAATAATGGCAGATAACAGAACAACACATAAATAAGGAATATCACACCAAGAAGATGCTTCTGATTGCCCTTTATAACACACTTCATTAACTGGACTCATACTGTGTACTCTGCCTAACACAATAACCATATGCCTGGCATCTAATAGAAACTGAAGATTGTTGAGTAAGTGAATAAATAAATAAATGAGTGAATGACTTAATGATTCTCACCAATGCAATGACTGAAAGAAATTAGAGCCTCAGCTCTCAAGCCCCATTTGATCCTAACTCAGTTTTCCTAACTGAGGAAACTAACTGAGTGACCCTAACTCAGTTGTTATAGCTCGACTCTCTCCTTGATCTTCAATCCGCTTATTGATCCTCTGCCTGACCTCTTGCACTGGGGAACTTCTACCTGCACTTCTGTAGTTACTCTCCAGTTTCCTCCACCTGCCCTGTGTCCAGGAGGATGGCCAGGGTGCACTTCATTCATTGCCTTGCCCAGCTGCTTCCTGCGGAACCGCTAAGGAGCACCACAGAGATTAGAGGGAGGGTAAAGTTGGCTTCCCTGGTGTAGGTTTGATTTGATGCAGGTTCAGTTCCTGGGTCAGGAAGTTCTCCGGGAGAAGGAAATGGCAACCCACTCCAGAAGTCTTGCCTGGGAAATCCCATGAACAGAGGAGCCTTGTGGGCTACAATCCATGGGGTCACAAAAGAGTCAGACACAACTTATCGACTGAGCACATTTGCAAAACAGGAGGTTGGGATATTTTTTTCACCAACTCCTTCCTCGAGGGGCACATCATAAGGAGGCCACTGTCACAGTCGTCACTGAGTGGCTGTAAAAGTCACAGTTACTATGAAGCTACTACTGTAAAGGTCACATCTCCAGGTTTCAGGAACCACCAACCCCTAACCCCTTTAGTAGAGAGTGAGAGTTGGACTATAAAGAAAGCTGAGTGCCAAAGAATTGATGCTTTTGAACTGTGGTGTTGGAGAAGACTCTTGAGAGTCCCTTGGACTGCAAGGAGATCCAGCTGGTGCCTCCTAAAGGAGATCAGTCCTGGGTGTTCATTGGAAGGACTGATGTTGAAGCTGAAACTCCAATACTTTGGCCACCTGATGTGAAGAACTGACTCATTTGAAAAGACCCTGATGCTGGGAAAGATTGAGAGCAGGAGGAGAAGAGGACAACAGAGGATGAGGTGGTTGTATGGCATCACCGACTCAATGGACATGTGTTTGGGTGGACTCCGGGAGTTGGTGATGGACAGGGAGGCCTGGTGTGCTGCGGTTCATGGGGTAGCAAAGAGTCAGACACGACTGAGCGATTGAACTGAACTGAATCCCTTTAGGCTTAGGCATGGTCATAGCTTCCTGTCTACTCTCCTCAGGAGATCATACCATCTCATTATTTTTCTACACTATGTCCATATGTTTAAATTGCTGCTAAGCTGCTAAGTCGCTTCAGTCGTGTCCGACTGTGTGACCCCATGGACAGCAGCCTACCAGGCTCCTCCATCCACGGGATTTTCCAGGCAAGAGTACTGGAGTGGGGTGCCATTGCTTTCTCCTATGTTTAAATTAGTCCCTGTTTAAATATCCACAAAACACCAAATGTGAGTACACTGTCTTGCAGGATTCTTGCCTGAATCACTGTTGCTTTGCTATTTTTCAGATTTCTTATAATAATTTTCCTGCTTCTAATGTATCCACTTGCTTTAGCCACCAGTCATGACCTACCTTGAGTGCTCCCATATTTCCAAACTTGGTCTAATCTAACTGCAATCAATGCTAACCCTTGATATTTACTTACCCAACCCCTCAAGACCTCATTGTATTTTTCTGGGCCCAAACTAACTGCCCATGCCCTTATAGCCACTCTCCCTTATATATTGTTATGACAAGTAGTCAGGGATTAATTTTTGCTTTGGAGACATAACTGGATATAGTTGAAAGAGCAAAGGATTTAGGTCCAGATAGACGAAGGCTTGAATATTCATTGTGGCGCTTTGCTGGTGCCTGAGCAAGTCAAGAGAACTATCTGAGCTCCCATTTCTTCTGGAAATCAGAGAGAATGAGACCTATTTTGCAAGATTTGAATAAACACTGAAGATGACATACATTGATATTAGAAGGTAACATGCACTGGAAAAAAGGGGATAGATTATGTTATTATTGCAACATATTTAAAACCCAAGACCTATTATAAAGTTCATGTCAACAAAAGGATTGTTTTCAAAGGTACATTCAGCTATATTTGTTGTTGTTCCATTGTTAAGTCTTGTCTGACTCTTTGCAACTCCATGGACTACAGTACGCCAGGCTCCTGTCCTCCACTCTCTCTCAAGTTTGCTCAAAACGTCCATTAAGTCAATGATGCTATCTAACCATCTCATCCTCTGCCGTCCCCTACTTCTTTTGCTTTCAATCTTTTCCAGCATCAAGATCTTTTCCAATGAGTAAACTCTTTACATCACGTGGGCAAAGTATTGAAGCTTTAGCATCAGTCCTCCCAATGAATATTCAGGGTTGTTTCCTTTAGAATTGACTGATTTGATCTCCTTGCAGTCCAAGGGACTCTCAAGAGTCTTCTCCAGCACCACAATTTGAAAGCATCAATTCTTCATAGAGAGATTTTGAAATTCTGCTTTTAGGTGCAAAAATCCTTCACTGCCTATTTCTCTCATATAAACTCACAATATCAAATGATTACAGTTACTGATTATAATTGTTGCTTAGAGATAAGGTAAATATTCTATTGCCTCTAATTGCTCCAGACTAAACAGAAGAAAAGTTATGTATCCAAGACTTCTATTTCTGGCTTATAATTAAAAAAATTTAAAATTTGAAGTTAATGAGAAATGCCATATTAATTCCATTTTCCCCTATCAGTGTAACATATTATGACAGGCTTCAGAGTGTATGATTTTCTTTTAACATTAAAGCTTTTTTTTTGTAAAGTTGCCAAGATGTTTGGCATAGTTGCCAGTCCAAATTAAGAATATGGTCTTTCAAAGTGCAAACATTCAAAGAGTAAAAAATTTTCCAAGCCAAATGAGTTTCACACCACACAAGAACATGAGAAAACAAGATGCTTCTCTTCAACTTCTTGGTCTGCATTAGAAAAAGCTTTCAAAAAGTCCCACTACTATATCAGCCTTAAAGTCAGAAGAGCTGGTAGTTTGCAAATTGTAATTTTAAGGCTGCCAAAAGGATTTTTAAAAATCCTCTGCCCTTCATTCTAATCCCCTTCAATGATATCTGAAATTCCTCTGACAATAAAGAAGTCTATTCTCTCATAACTAGAGATAAATTTAAAATTTAAAAAGTCATTAAATTGAAATGTCTAGCTATATTTGCTTTTGTTTTTTTCCTGATTCTGATAAAGATTTACAGCACGGAAGGAACTGAATGGTTGAGAGGAGGGGGCTGGGAGCACTGAAAATAAACATCACCTAATTCACGTTTGTGCCTCAGGCTGACCCTGCACCTAGCTCTTCAAGAGTTGAATAGAATTCCCTACTGTACTTCTTTCTTCTTAAGTAAGTTCCCCTTCTCTTAGTTTTTGATTGTCATGGAATTAAGGGTCATGGAGATTCTGAGCCTGTTGAGAAGCATTTCTTCACCCAATAATCTAAACAATATTCTGTTATAAAGTAAAGGAATTCAAAGCCCCTTCTATGCCCAACTGACTCATTGGAAAAGACCCTGATGCTGGGAAAGATTGAAGGCAGGAGGAGGAGACAATTGAGGATGAGATGGTTGGATGGCATCATCGACTCAATGGACGTGATTTTAAACAAGCTCTGGGAAGTGATGGACAGGAAAGTCTGGCATGCTGCAGTCCATGGGGTCGCAAAGAGTCAGACACGACTGAGCAACTGAGCTGAACTGACTATGCCCAAAGGTGGCCTGCCAGGCTGTGGAATTCATGGGCCACTCCCTTGAGTACCCACTGATACAGTCTAAAAAATGGATTGGCTTTGGTGACAGGGAAAACAACACATATGAGTTATCATTTCATTTTGTTTTCCTTTGTTTATGATACATGGGCTCTGAAGGAGGATATATGAAGAAAGATTAGGAGAATGCTTGAATTCTCTTCCCCCCCTTTACCTGGAGCACAAATGGAGAGATGCATTAGACATAGATGCTACAGAAACTATTTTCAAGAGAGCTTTTGTTTTTGTTTTTAATGATGTCCATAAGCAGTGCTGTTTTACTCTTAATGTGACAATGTGCCACCCAGAGTTGAGCAAGGTTCATTACCCCTTCTGCATGAATGCCAAGCTTGCTCTGACCTTGAGTATTGCTGGTTTCCTGAGCAGCAAGGGATAACATCTCTAACTCAGCACTTTCACATCTGAAAACAGGACTGCTTCATAAATAAAGAGAAGGATAAAGGGAAGGTGGAAATTAAAAAAAGAAATGTTATAAAAAAGTGTTGGCAGATTGGGACAAGAGAACATCTGAGGAACTTTGTGGAGCTTCCTTTAACATTGGCTAGGCATACAAAACACTCAAAGAAAAGGGGAGAGATGTCTAGTAACTGGAAGATGGGGTCCTCTTTCAGCAGGTACCAAGCTGAGAGCTGTCATGGTATGTGAAATAACACAGCAATATTGTAATAAGATGCTGAACTCTGCAGTCAGCCCCCAGATTCAAATGCTGGCCTAGCACTTACAGCTATATAGCCTTGGGCATGTTATTTAATAAACAGTGCTTTGGTTTTCTCATGAGTAAAACGGACATCATAACAGTCCCTACTTCACATTACTGCTGAGAGATTTCAAGGGTTTGTGGCACCCCACTCCAGTACTCTTGCCTGGAAAGTCCCATGGACGGAGGAGCCTGGAAGGCTGCAGTCCACGGGGTCGCGAAGAGTCGGACACGACTGAGTGACTTCATTTTTACTTTTCACTTTCATGCACAGGAAAAGGAAATGGCAACCCACTCCAGTGTTCTTGCCTGGAGAATCCCAGGGACAGGGGAGCCTGGTGGGCTGCCGTCTATGGGGTCGCACAGAGTCGGACACGACTGAAGTGACTTAGCAGTAGCATACATGCAGATGGTTAGAATAGTAACAATAATAATGGCAGACATTTGAGTGCTTGAATTTCATCCCAATTGTACCCATAGGTTGATGACATCAGAAACATCTGGAAACAGATGAAGTAGTATTCTCTAAGCCTAATAAACATCTTCCTACTTTCTCTGCCGTCCTAAATCAATTAGAGTAGCAATTGGCATAGATCACATAAATATCTATTCAAATTATGTAAAAATAATAAAAGACGCTTTTATATTTGCTTCCTGATGGACTAGTATGTGCTAATAAAATCTTCGTGACTCATACATGAACCAGGATTTTGAGAAGCTTCATTCTGTTTGCAACTCTGAAATTCACTTAAGCCTCTAGAGTTTTGATTGATTACTGTCTGCCTCTATACAATCAGACCTAGATAACACAAAATACTAAAAACACAAAGGAAAAAGTAGCATGCCCTCCCGAACATATAAGTTTTTTCATTTCAATCCTGATCAGATCCATCATTGGTGACGTGGGTGTGTATTCTGTACCGCATTTTCTTTATATCAAAGTTCGGATTTCTGTGAGCAACCAAGTTGTTTGGACCATTTTAGTCTCCAACCCCAGGCTGCTCTGCTGAGTATTAGATGAAACAAATTAACAGGTGTGTAATTCAAGTGTAAATGGGTGCAATCAGCCAGAAATGGATTCATAACTACAAGAAAAATGCTGTCCTGAATGAAAAAGCCCATACAAGTTACTATTTTAGTATAGATTTTTTTTTCCCTCAAATGCTGTAATTTGCTTCTGCAAAGATAAAATTGCCCTCTGACTTTTGATAGGTAGACAAAAGAAACATTCTAACAGAACACCTGAATCAAAAGCCACATCAATGTAATTATTCCCTCACATCCTTTTTCTTCTTGCCAGTGTCTCAAGATGTCCTGAGATCTTAATTCTCTGAGTACTCCTGTCAGCTACTTCTTTCCCTCAAGCAAGAGGTCAGCCTCTTGAGGTCTTCAAATACCACTTGCTTTGAGGCTTGCAGGACAAATCACATCGTGTCCCTGTTTCCTTCAGTAACCACTGGAATTCCCAGTATTCTTTCTCTCAAGGAGGTTGATCCCCATTCTGCTCTGGACATGCCCTAACCTGGCCTTACCCGCCAACACCCCTCCACCTTGCCCTCTGCAATTCAGCCTTTCATCTCCCTCCTGTGACCTCAGACAATTTTCCACCTTCCTGCTCTGACTGACCTCGGGGTTTCCCTTACAGTGCTCTCAAGTGGTAGCTTTAGTTTGTTTCACATCCCATGTTTCTCAAAGATTTCAAGTAAAGTTAGTTTGCTCCTTCCTTCCCAGCACTTTTTCTGAGTATTTTCCCTCTTTGTCCTTCAAAATCTTAAGTCTTTGAAGCCTTTCATTATAGCCTACCTTTCATTTCTTTTTGGGGTCAAAAATCCAACTCTCAGTCATTCTCTTCTATTTACTAATCATCTTAACATTTAACTCACTGTTTCACTCTTGCTCACTGTTTTTTATCACCATTCTCAGTGACTTCAACATCCACCAACAAATCTTCTGGTGTCTCAGTTCCTTGACCCCCTTAGTTCCAATGACTTTTTCTCCACCAATCGCACATAGCTCTGCTCTCAAGGACTGAGCGTGTGTGTGCTCAGTCGTGTCTGACTCTGCGACCCCATGGACTCTGTAGCCTGTCAGGCTTCTCTTGTCCATGGAATTTTCCAGGCAAGAATACTAGAGTGGGTTGCCACTTCCTACTCCAGGGATCTTCCTGACCCAGGAATTGAACCCACATTTCCTGCATTGGCAGGAGAATTCTTCTACCACTGAGCCACAGATTACCCATCATCAATAATTATAGAAGCTCCAAATCTCAATTTCAAAATACTGCTTTTGCATCCAAACCACACATCTAGCAATCCTTACCAGTACTTTCCCATTCTCACTCAGGATCTCCAATCCATTACCCCTCTGGTGTTTCATTTCCAACCCCTCCACCATAATCTTGGCTCCCCCTTTATTTAGCATCTCACCCATGGTCCAGAACCATAATCCCTCTCTGATAGGATTTGCTGACAGATTGGATTTGGGATGGAAAAGGAAGAGAGGAGAATCAACAATGGCTCCAAGGTTAGGGAAGGATAGAGTTGCTGTTTACTGAAATTGGGAAGACTCTTCCTTTATCACATCTGCCTGCAGAAACCTTGGCCTCTGTTCAACACAACTATCCAATCACTCTTGCCAGAACCTGAGCAAATGAACACTTTGGGAGAAAATCCTGACCATCTTGATTAGTCTCACTTCAAACTGAAATCCACATTTCTTGGTATTGCCAGAAATAATTCACGATTCTTCTCTTAAAAACTCAATTTCCATTTTCCCAGATGATTTTCATTCCTTCTTCTTATTCTTCTAAAATCTTCAAAAACAAAAAAAACCCACAAAAAAACCCTCTTCTACTCCACTCTCACCTGATAATCTTATATCATAATTCAAGAAAACAAATGTAATCAAAGACTTACCCCATCTTTCCATCAAAAATTCTTGCTCATTCTCTCTGCCTTTCCTCCTTCTCAACTGCCAGAAGAACTGCTGCTGAGATCTTTGCCAACCCTGCCTCTGTGTTCCAACACTTGCTCTATTATGCTCTCATTTTCTCAAAGGCCTTTCCAATGGCGATTTCTCATGCGCTGCTGAATCCTTTCACCGGCATACAAATGTGTGTTAACATTACCCAACTTAAAAATAGAACAAAACAAAAGCTTCTGTGGAACTCATGTCCCCTTCTAGCTACCATCCCATTTCTCTATGTACTTTCACAACAAAAATCCTTGAAAGTCTCCATTTCTTGTCTTCAAATTCCTTTTCCCCTTTCCTCTTGAACCAATACCAGTTGGGCTTTTGCCCTTACCACCCACTGAAACAGGTCTTGTCAAAATTTAATGATTCCATGTTGCCACATCTAATGCTAAAATGTCAGACCCCAAACCTGCCTGATTTATCAGCATCATTTGACACAGTTGACCATTTTCTCCTTCTTGAAAGAATTTCTTCACTTGGCTTCTTTGTTCTCTGCCGAACTGGTATCTCCTCAGTTTCCTCACCTCCTGACTTGCAGACATTGAAGTGCCTGGACCCCAGGCCTCAGCTCTTTTCTCTCCTCCCTAAGGTACCTCGTTCTGATCACTCCCACATTTGGATCTACAGTTAAAGTCAGGATTTCTCCACTGAAGTCTAGAGGATGTGTGTGTGTGCATGTGTGTTTGCACACACACTCCACATCACAATTTACGTATTTAAAGATGTCTCAAAAAAGAGTCCAGAAAACTGATACTTGCTTTTCTTCTAAAAACTTACCTACCCTGGGGTCTTCCCCATTTCTGTAAATAGCAATTCCATTTTTCCAAAACCTTGCAGCCATTGATTCTTCTCTTACTTTCCCAAATCCAGTCTGTCAACAAATGCTATCTGCACCTGTCATCATCCTCCCTACTACCTTCCTAATCCTATGTTTCAGGCCTAAATGATCAAAACAGCCTCTTAATCTCTGCCTCAGTCCTTGCCTCCCCGGGCGCTGTATACAACTTGACAACCAAAGTGGTGCTTTTAAAGACTCTGCACTCCTCTGCTCAGAATCCACCACTAGCTTCTCACTCGGAGTCAAAAGCAAAGTCCTTACAATGGTCCATGGTCCCCCACATCCTGGGGTGCCTGGCCTCTCCTGGCAGCGTCAACTACCATCCTCCCATCCCCTCTTCATTCCTCATTGCCTTCAATGCCATTTCTCTAAGAAGTCAAAACACACCTGCTTCATGGCCTCTGTATTTTCTGTTCTCTCTGCCTGAAACTCTTTTACCCTAGATATCCATATGGCTGGTACCTCGCTTTCTTAAAACGTCTGGTCAAATATCACCTTATTAAAATGACCTTCCATGATCACACTAAAAAAGTGCAAGGCTACCTCCACCTTCAGTGCTCTCATCCCCGTTCCGTTTTTATTTTTATCCATATTTATCCATATCTTGGACTTCCCTGTAGCTCAAACAGTAAAGAAGCTGCCTGCAGTGCAGGAGACCAGGGTTTGATCCCTGGGTCAGGAAGATCCTCTGGAGAAGGGAATGGCAATCCACTCCAGTATTCTTGCCTGGAGAATTCCATGGACAGAGAAGCCTGGCGGGCTATAGTTCGCGGGGTCACAAAGACTCAGACACGACTGAGTGACTAACACACACACACGACAATATCTTACAATGTAATCTCTATGGAGGGCAGTCTTTACTTTCCTTCTGGCTCTTTTCCCAGCATCTGGAATGGTGAATGGAATCTATAATATGCTCAGAAAATATTTCTTGAAATTAACTCATTGAAACAGCAACGTAGCCAAAATAGAACCAGTCACACACACACACACACACACACACACACACACTACTCCCTCCACCAACTCTGCCATCTCTCTAAATAGCTCCATTATTCCCCCAGCTGCTCAAGTGAAAAACCTACGTTGTCATCTTTAGTCCTGCCTTGCCCTCAGACCCCACACACAATTCTTCAGGAAGCCATGCCCACATTAGGCCACCATAAAAATCAGTTCCACCTTGGGCCACTTTCTCATCAGATTTACTGCCATAATTCTATCCCAAGCCTTTAGGAACTTCCACCCGGACAGCTACAACAGCTTTCTGCCCCAGTCTTGATGTCCACCTAACAACCAAGGGATAGTTCTGAAGCATCACTTCAGAGTACATCCCTTCCCCGCCTCTCTGGCTTCTCATTACAGCTGGAAGAAGATCTAACGTCCTCACTGCAGCCCACAGGCACTGCGTTAATGCCTGGACTGCCTCTCGGATTCCCTCCATCCTCCACTACACTCCTATCGGGTGGGCTTTCTCCCCCTTTCTTAGACAGGCAGCGATCATCTCCGCTCTGTTTATTTGCTTTCGATGTTCCTTCTCCTCGAATAACTCCTTCTCTAGGTCTTCATTATGGCTGCTTTTCCCTTACATTTCAGCTCTTCACTGAAATATTTCATCCTCCCATGGGCTTTCCCTGTCAGCTCTAGACAGAGTTGCTGGCCAATCCCTCCCTTTTTCTATACATTCCCCAAATGTTTAACGTTGTGCAGGACTTATCAGTAGGTGAATGAGTGAATGACATGTCATTGTCTCCTCTACCGTCTTATTCCCACCAGGATGTAAACTCCTTGAGGNCCCTGACATTTCAGTTCTTCACTGAAATATTTCATCCTCCCATGGGCTTTCCCTGTCAGCTCTAGACAGAGTTGCTGGCCAATCCCTCCCTTTTTCTATACATTCCCCAAATGTTTAACGTTGTGCAGGACTTATCAGTAGGTGAATGAGTGAATGACATGTCATTGTCTCCTCTACCGTCTTATTCCCACCAGGATGTAAACTCCTTGAGGGACCTGACTGCTTCTGTGTTGTTCTCCATCATATTTGCAGCGTCTACAATAGGGAGCGGTATGTGGTATTATACATACAGTCATGATTTACTTACTGACTTCATAATGTCTACCAGAATTTGTTGTTTTTCAGTCTCTCAATCATGTCCAACTCTTTGGCAACCCCATGGACTATATAGCCCACCAGATTCCTCTGTCTGGGATTTCTCAGGCTAGAATACTGGAGTGAGCTGCCATTTCCTTCTCCAAGGGATCTTCCTGATCCAAGGATCGAACCTGCATCTCCTGCATTGCAGGTGGGTTCTTGATCACTGAGCCACCCACATTTCTTTATCCAATGGCTAAAATGTACTTTTCTCTGTTCAAAATATGGGGGCTATACAAAAGTGAAAGTAATAAAATATACATATTATGAGAGAAAAAGATAGATAAATAGATAAATTTCAGCAGTGCAATGTGACATTCTCTGCATTTCTCTCCAAACTTCCTAAATACAAACTACATAAATTATTTTAATGCAGCGTGAGCTATGAGACTGAGTAGTGAGCACACCGCTCTGTCATTTATGACGTGTGCCTGCACTGCTTAATGTTTTGGTTCCTGTCATTTTGACAGATTCGACTTTCTCTCTGCTAGCCTCAACGCTTCAAATCTCCTCTCCAGTTAATGCGAATCTGGTCTTTTAAAATCTTCCCTTTTTATCACCATGACTACCTCACTGCACTCAAGTTCTTCCTCTCGCTTCCTAGGTCTTAATAATTCAATTCAGAAAGCGCTTGAGTGCTTACGAACACACTGAGTCTGTACATCCTATCTCAGCACCCAAGGCCCTGTATCTCAGTTCCTACTGTCTTGCCTCTATGCAGCCCATTTATTAATTCATATTCTTTTTTCTCCATGCGTCTACTCCTATTCAGAGAGCATTTCTACTTCAAATACTACACTTCTTGCCAACACCTGCTCACCCAAACCCAGGCTCAAACTGATTAATAACAAAACCCTAGATAACAAAATAAAGATTGTAAGAAGGCAATTAAAGTTCACTCTAATACAGTTACTATGATATGAGCAAAATTCAATATCTGGTGTCCTTAAGGTCATATAATAGCAAGAATCCTGTAAAGTAGTAGTAAAAATATTTAATAAGGAATTTCAAATAAAAGATATTTATATATCAATGTAGCCTAAATTTTAAAGTAAAACATGTTACTCTGAAACTGTTTTATGAATAATTGCATATTATAATGCAAAGATCATGAAGAATATAATGAACTTATTATTACATCCATTTATAAGAGAAAGCTTACAACTTTAAATAAGAAAAATGCAGTGCTTATAAAATATCTTAAAAATTGTTCAAGAAAGTAAAAATATTTTAAAAGCAATGGGCCAATTTATATAGCACCCATTTGGGTACAGAAATGGAAAGCAAACGTAATATAGAAAAATTCCAACTAGAAACTTAGGATCTTACTATTCCAAAGTTGCTCAGGATTCTCACTCATAAAATGAAACAATTAACTTGGATTCTCAACATTTTAGTATATTTCTTAAGAGATAATTTTTTTTTTGTTTAGTTTTTTCCTAAAACAAGAAAGGATGGAGCAAAGTGAGATATGAGCAAAAATAAGAAAGCACTATTTGCAGTTGCAATTTAAATTTAGGTAACTAGAATGTTGTGCAGAAAAATACGGAAATGCTAACTGAAATTTTCTAAAATCCAGATAGTTGTAAAATACATGAAATTAAGAGGGAAAAGCCAGGTCCTACTAAGTCCCAAAGGTTTATACTCCTTGACTCATACTGATAAAACAGGAGATTAAATCAAATGACTTTTACGTACCTTTGACTTCAAGACCAGATATTATTCATACTTATTCCTTTGACCTATTTTCCTATACAACTTAGGAAACACTATGATAATTCAGAATTAAAATCTTAATTGAGATAAAAATGACAGTGAGATTCAGACTGACATACATACATTTCCGTATGTAAAACAGATAGCTAGTGAGAACCTGTTGTATAGCACAAGGAACTCAGCTCAGTGCTCTATGATGACCTAGCGGGGTGGGATGGGCTGGGGTGAGAGGGAGGTCCAAGCAAGGGATAAATGTGCACATATGTGACTAAACAACATAGCTGATTCACTTGATTGTCCAGCAAAGACTAATACAATATTGTGAAACAACCATACTTCAATTAAAAAAAAATACCCTAAGTGCATAATTTAATGATTTTGGATACATATTTACATCCTGCAACCACTACTCCAATAAAAATACAGAATGCCTCTAATATCCCATAAAGTTCCATCATCTCATTTCTAGACCACCCCACATGTTATGAGCAACCACTGTCTTGAATTCTTTCACCATAGATGAGTGTTGTCTGTTCCTGTGTTTCAGAATATGAAAACATGTAGTGTATAATGTTCTGTGCCTGGTGGATACTTCTCAGAATTATGTTTTTAAGATTTATGCCTGTGGTGATATGCATCGATAGTCAATTCTTTTTTATTCATGGGTATTATTCCTCTGAATGAATAAATTACCATTTGTTTATCCATTCAAGCTGTTGTTGAAATTTCTGGGTTGTTTCCAGGTTGGAGCAATTATGAATAAAGCTCCTTTGAACACTCAGTACAGGTCTTTTTGTGGAAAAATGTTTCATGTCTCTTTGTTAAAAAACATCTAGGAGAGGAATTACTGGTTAATAGATAGATGAATTGATGCTTTTGAACTGTGGTGTTGGAGAAGACTCTTGAGAGTCCCTTGGACTGCAAGGAGATCCAACCAGTCCATTCTGAAGGAGATCAGTCCTGAGTGTTCTTTGGAAGGAATGATGCTAAAGCTGAAACTCCAGTACTTTGGCCACCTCGTGAGAAGAGTTGACTCATTGGAAAAGACTCTGATGCTGGGAAGGATTGGGGGCAGGAGGAGAAGGGGACGACAGAGGATGAGATGGCTGGATGGCATCACCGACTCGAAGGATGTGAGTTTGAGTGAACCCCAGGGGTTGGTGATGGACAGGGAGGCCTGGCGTGCTGTGATTCATGGGGTCACAAAGAGTCGGACATGAGTGACTGAACTGAACTGAACTGAACTGAGATAGGTATATCTATGTTAACTTTTTAAGAAACTAACAAACTGCTTTTCAAAGATGTCCCATTGTGTTGTCCACATAATCTGTTTGGTGTAGTCAGCTTTTCAGTGATAGATATTCGAGCAGACAGAATACGGCATTTCATTGTGGTTTAATTTGCATTTACCTGATGACCAACAATGTTAACACCTTTTCACGTTCTTCTTGGCCCTTCCTATATCTTCTTTTTTTTGTCTATTCCAATTTTTGCCCAATTTCTTCAACTGACCTGTTTGTCATTTTATTATTGATTCATAATAAGTTTGAAAAAATATACTCTGGGAACAAGCCCTTTTTCAGATTTTGTATTGCAAGTATTTCCTTCCAGTATATGGCTTACTTACCCTTTCATTTTCCTAGCAGTTATCTATGGGCAAGCAGAATTTATCCTCTTTTTTTCACCATTTTTTTAAATCATTAATGCTTTCTGGTACCTATCTAAGAAGCTATGTCTATCCACAAGGTGTAAAATGTATTTTTTAAATTTTTTGCAGAAGTTTTATGGCTTTAGCTTATTGTTTAAATCAATAATCATCTCAAATTAATGTCTATATGATGTGAAATAGAGTTTGAGGTTTATTTTTTCCATACATTTATACTCATTATTAAATTTTAAGTTAAAATTTTAGGTGAGACACTTAAAAACATATATACCTAACATCAGCACTTACTGTTTTTTCCCTTTTACATTTTGCCAGCTTTCTTTTTAATGTTGTGGTTGCTTTTAATATAGCTTCTGTCTGCACAAGAATAGTCCAAACAGAAGCAGACTAAGACGGTTCACGGGTCTGGAGAGGGCAAACTGCTTTTGCCATTTGCTTCTGGCCAAATTCTACCTTTCTGAGGACATTTTCTGGATGGCTCAAGCTCAGAAGGTTTCTTAGAGGGTCTCACATATCCTTAGTCAACTGCATATTGAGTGGATTACGTCAGCTGCTGTTCTTATGAAATGCACTGACATTGACAAATGATTTGAACTTCTACCCAGAAATCTACCAAAACGTGCAGTCATGCAGTTGCTACCTGGCCATGGGACTAAGGACTAAGTTAACTGCCAGATCTCTTTTTAACAAAGATAACACAATGCTATTCGAATGGGATTTTTAAAATTCTACAAAATAAAATAACCAAGTGAAACCTAACACTTCAACATATCTAATTATGAGATCTCATTATTTTATCAAAATTTTTAATTGGAGGAACAATTACTTTAAAATATTGTGTTGGTTTCTGCCATACATCACCCTAATTCTTTGAGACCCCGTGGACTGTGGAATTCACCAGGCCAGAGTATAGGAGTGAGTAGCCATTCCCCTCTCCAGGGGATCTTCCCAACCCTCACTGTAGGTGGATTCTTTACCAGCTGAGCCAGAAGGGAAGCCCCAAAATACTGNCCTCTAAGTCATGTCTCTTTGCAACCCCACAGACTGCAGCATGCCAGGCTTCCCTGTCCTTCACTGTCTCCCAGAGTTTGCTCAAATTCATGTCACCTTAAATGAGCAATATTGAACATCACTAGTAGTAATGAACACACTGATATTACTAACTCCCTGAATGAATACACTAAAAAGGGCATTCTTTCTCTAAATGCATAACTTTAATTTACTTATAAGAATGATCACACAAGATCCAAAACAATANCTGTCCTTCACTGTCTCCCAGAGTTTGCTCAAATTCATGTCACCTTAAATGAGCAATATTGAACATCACTAGTAGTAATGAACACACTGATATTACTAACTCCCTGAATGAATACACTAAAAAGGGCATTCTTTCTCTAAATGCATAACTTTAATTTACTTATAAGAATGATCACACAAGATCCAAAACAATACTCCAATACTTTGTACTATTTTGAAAGTACTTAAAGTAGCAAAGTCATAAGAGACCTAAAGAAAGAAAGAAAGAAAAAAAAAGACAAAGGCCCTGGGGCAGACTGAAAGTGATTAAAGAGATATGGTAAGCAAATACCATGTAGGGTCCTAGGATTGGCTTTTGGAGCAGAGAAGCAACATTAGTAGAAAGGCTAAGAAAAGAGAATTAAAGTCTGTGGTTCTTTTTTTAAGCATTTTTAAAAAATTGAAATATAGTTAATTTATAATACTGTGTTAGTTTCAGGTGTATAGCAAAATGATTTAGCTATACAGATTCTTTTCCATTATAGGTTATTACAAAATATTGAGTATAGCTCCCTGTCCTATATATTAATAATTCTCATTTATCTACATTTTCTATAGTAGTGTATATATATTAATCCCAAACTCCTAAATTATCCCCCGCCTGCCCCAAAGTCTATAGTTTGTTAATAATGATGTGTCAATGTTAATTTCTTTGCTTGTCTAATTGTGCCATGGTTTTCTGATGTGTTAACCTTAGAGAGGCTAAGACTATACATGGGAACTGTTTGTACGATCTTTTCAAATCTTCTGTAAAATATAACATTATATAAACATTACAAGTTTAAAAAGTTACATGGAATTACAATATACAAAATAAAGAAAAAATAGAAAGCATATATTTTATCATCAAACAAAAGAGACATTTGTTGACTGTTGATCTATCATTTTCTCTTTCTTTCTTTTTCATACTAAGTCTCTGAACACTTGTCTTTGCAAGACTGAGGAATGTGGAAAAGGCATATATTCAGATTCTATCTCTATCGTTTACTGTGTGATTTGGGGCAAATAAATGAACTTCCTGTGCCCAGTTCCTTTGTTGTACAGATGGGAAGAATAATATCTGCCAAATCAAGTTGTTGTGAGAATAAATGAAAT
Source organism: Neotragus moschatus (assembly GCA_006410615.1). Classification (NCBI taxonomy): domain Eukaryota; kingdom Metazoa; phylum Chordata; class Mammalia; order Artiodactyla; family Bovidae; genus Neotragus; species Neotragus moschatus. The sequence continues at coordinate 114,833 of SJYA01001018.1, forward strand.
GATGTGCAAAGCACAGAACAGTGTGTGCAAAAGTAAGCACCGTTCAACAGAAACATCAAATCAGTCTGGAAGCAGTGATGTCTCCCACTCTGGAAAGTGAAGGGGTTCAGAATGAGCCTCCATAAAACGTACCACCTTGCCAAGTAGATTATTTTAAGCTAAAAGCAATCCAGACCCTGTGGGCTCAAGAAAGACTTCTGTTCCTCCCTAACTATCTAAAGAATTTGAATTGGGGGGTGGGAGTCTTTCCCAGAATGGGAATTATTGCCAGAGATTAATTTTATGTGAGTGACCCATCTGCATGGCAGTTCAGTTCAGTCGCTCACTTGTGTCTGACTCTTTGCGATCACAAGGACTGCAGCATACCAGGCTTCCCTGTCCATCACCAACTCCCAGAGTTTATTCAAACTCATGTCCATTAAGTCAGTGATGCCATTCAACCATCTCATCCTCTGTCGTCCCCTTCTCCTCCTGCCTTCACTCTTTACCAGCATCAGGGAGCAAACATCTAATTATCAAACACCTCCTCTTTTTCTTGCTTTGCTGTAAGTTACCCTCCTTCCAGTTGAAGCCTCAATCCTTTTCTCATTTCTTAGCTCAGGATGGCGTATCTACGTCTTTTTAACCTGTCTTTGAATCCCTCATATATTTGGAGGCTTCTATACATACAAAATTAAATTTGTTTTTCTCCTGTTAATTGGTCTCATGTCAATTTGACTATTAGACCAGCCAAAAGAACCCATGAAGAATAAAGGAAAATTCCTTCTCCCAACAAAAGCAAAATGGAATAACTTTCCGTCCCTTTTCTCCTTTGCTCTAATGCAGCCAGTATTACTAGAGTTTGACCCATCTAACCGAATATCGCTGACTGGAATTTTCACTTCAGAAAGAATAACATGGCAGAAAATTCCCAGTCCTGGCATCTAAGCAAACCCTCCCTAGATGGACTCTCAACTGACTACCTTTTGCCTTCCTGGTCATCTTCCCATCCTGGTTCTCCAAAGCCACTGCTGCTCTGTGAGCCATCCCAAGCCCTTCCCTCTGCTGCTCAACTTGGCAAGTGTTGTTTTCTAATACTTGCAGCCAACCACAAACATGTCGTGTGCAGGCCCTGGTACTGTGTGTGTGTTCAGATACTGTTATCCAATTCCTAAACTGTGGGAGGAGAAGTGCCCTTACATATCAAATGTTCTAAAGTCATACTTTGAAATAAAAGAAGTTTGCTGAGTTGGTGCTTAAGACAATAAATTGAGGAAATCCCATTAGAATGTAGGCTCCTTGAGGAAAGGCACAGTGCTTTAGACATTTCCAACTCTTTGCAACCCCATGGAAGGTGGCCCACCAGGGGCCTCTGTCCATGGAATTTTTCCAGGCAAGACTACTGGAGCAGGTTGCCATTTTCTACTTCAGGGGATCTTTCTGACCCAGGGGTCGAACCTGCATGGTCTCCTGCAATAACGGGTAGATTCTTTACCACTAGTGCCACTAGGAAGCCTCAAGCAGAGGAACCAGAGATCAAATTGTCAATATTCGTTGGATCATAGAGAAAGTAAGGGAATTCCAGAAAAACATCTACTTCCTGCTTCCTTCACTACAGTAAAGCCTTTAATTCTGTGGATCACAACAAACTGTAGAAAATTCTTAAAGAGATGGGAATATCAGACCACCTTAACTGTATCCTGAGAAACCTGTATGCAGGTCAAGAAGCAACAGTTAGAACCAGGACATGGAACAACGGACTGGTCCCAAGTTGGGAAAACAGTACGACAAGACTGTATATTGTCACCCTGCTTACTTAACTTATACGAAGAGTACATCTTGGAAAATGCCAGGCTGGATGAATCACAGGCTGGAATCAAGATTGGCAGGAGAAATATCAACAGCCTCAGATATGCAGACGATACCACTCTAATGGCAGAAAGCAAAGAGGAACTAAAGAACCTCTTGATGAGGGTGAAAGAGGAGAGTGAAAAAGCTGGCTTAAAACTAAACATTCAAAAAACTAAGATCATGGCATCTGGTTCCATAACTTCATGGCAAATAGAAAGGGGGAAAAGTGGAAGCAGTGACAGATTTTATTTGGGGGGCTCCAAAGTCACTGTGGACAGTGACTACTCAGGAAATTAAAGGGTGCTTGCTTCTTGGGACAGCACATTAAAAAGCAGAGACATCACTTTGCCAGCAAAGGTCAAAAGNTCCATAACTTCATGGCAAATAGAAAGGGGGAAAAGTGGAAGCAGTGACAGATTTTATTTGGGGGGCTCCAAAGTCACTGTGGACAGTGACTACTCAGGAAATTAAAGGGTGCTTGCTTCTTGGGACAGCACATTAAAAAGCAGAGACATCACTTTGCCAGCAAAGGTCAAAAGGTCATAGTCAAAACTATGGTTTTACCAGTATTCATGTACAGATGTAAGAATTGGACCATAAAGAAGGCTAAGCACCAAAGAACTGGTGCTTTCGAAATATGGTGCTGGGCAAGACTCTTGAGAGTCCCTTGGACTGAAAGGAGATCAAATCAGTCAATCCTAAAGGAAATCAATCCTGAATATTCATTGGAAGGACTGATGCTGAAGCTGAAACTCCAATACTTTGACCACCTGATGTGAAAAGCCAACTCAGTGGAAACGACCCTGAAGCTGGGAAAGACTGAAGGCAAAGAAGAAGAGGATGGCAAAGGATGAGATGATTAGATAGCATCACTGACTCAGTGGACATGAGTTTGAGAAAACTCCAGGAGATAGTGAAGGGCAGGGCAGCCTGGCATGCTGCAGTCCATGGGGTAGCAAAGAATCAGACACAACTTAGCAACTGAAGAACAACAACAAATAAGGATACAACTATTGATTGAACCAGTAGAGGAAATGACCCCTAGGCTTGAGTTAGTTCTCTGGACAATGCATTATATGTCAAACAGTAAAATTTCAATCTGTATCTTCAGTGGATGTTTCATAAGAAAACTCTGTACTAGAGAGTGGCCATGGCTATCACGGTGTTTGGCATGTAGGAAAAGTTATTTGAGAAGATGGAATGATTACTGAGGGGCCTGGATTACCATGTAAATGCAATGTTACTTAAGCGATTGATAAGAACTCAAAAGAAATGTATTTGTCTTACAGAAAACTGTTAATTAAAATTTTAGAATATCCAATTAGTGGCTCAGCTGGTAAAGAATCTGCCTGCAATGCAGGAGACCTGAATTCAATCCCTAGTTCCTGAGGATTCCCTGGAGAAGGGAAGGGCTTCCCATTCCAGTATTTGCTGGAGAATTCCATGGACAGAAGAGCATGGCGAACTACAGTTCATGAGGTCACAAAGAGTCAGACATACCTGAACGACTAACAATGTCACACACTTTTAGGCTCAGATTGGGTAATATTTCACAAGAAACTCAAAATAGCACTCAATTAGTTAATCATTTGAAAGTACAAATGAAAGTCTACACAACGGTTTGTGGATGAATGTATAACAAGAATGCTACATGTTGCTAATTAAGAATCAGGAAGTCTAGTCAAGAATCATACCATTAATATGATATATTTAAAGATATTCCCTCAAGGTGAATATTGCATTAATTTTTTTAAATTCATTCTATTGTAATTCTAACAACTGTATGGTTTGGCATTTTACTGTAGACTTGCTTCGTATTTATACAACTGCAAAAAGTAGAAACAGTCTTGGAGATAATTTTAAAACTATACTGCAACTATAAAATAGTAACAAAATGGGAAATTGCGGTGGTAAATACAGATCTAAAAAAACACTTTATTTTAAATTTTCCCTAGTGCCAAAAAGGAAGAGTACTTCTCCCTCTCCCTTTAGCATCTTCCTTAGAAAACTTGAAATTGAAACTGCTTTCTCTGTCTTCTAGAGACGTATATAAATCTTTTAAAAAGCTTGAAAAGCCTTACGTCAGTTCTGCATCTCAGGAATGTATTTCTTAGAGGGCTCAGAATCATTTCTTTGAAATGTGAACTTCTAGGAGGATGGATGGCACTTGGCTCCCTGCCTCTGAGGGAATTTAAGCCTAGGTGTTCGCTTTCATGATGGTACTGTTACCGAGTCCAAGTTCGTTTTACTCACCGCATGACAGGCCAATGAATCAGAGACAAGGTGTTGAGGCAAGAAACAGGACTTTATTCGGAAAGCCAGCTGACTGGGAAGATGGAAGACTGAAGTCTCACAAAAAACCCATCATCTTAGAGTCTGCACGCCAGGTTCTTTTATAGAACAGAGATGGTGGGGAGAGGGGGGAGGTGAGGAAGCAAAGCCAAAAGGACAGTTATCTTGCAAATATCTCCACAATGGCAAAACTCTGGTAGGGGATATATTCATTTCTTCCTTCCTGCCTTCTAAAGGTGGGCAGGATTCTGAAGAAAGGCACTTTAGTTTAACACTCAGCTGGAGGGGCAGGATTCTCTGAGGCAGGCCATTATGTATGATTATAATAACAAAAACCACGGAAAGCATGTCAAAGAAACAATTCCAACAGGGAGTCACAATTAACTTTTCCCTGCAACACTAATTCCTGCTTGTCGTAAAGATACAAGAAGTTTTGGGTTTTATTTTTGAGAAAGACAGTTAACATGTATGCAATGGATTGTATCTGCCTAGCTGTATAACANCCGTCAAAGAGACTGGGCTGACAGTAACTGGCCTCCGTTGCTATGGAAACAGCAGTGAGCTGTGTTAGTAAATAGTTTGGGTTCTCTTACCTGCCAGGACATAAATTCAAAATTTACTGCTGGATTTTAAGTCTACTATTTGTAAGTGACCTACTTATGAAATAAATAAGAGAAATCATTCTTTGTTCAGAAATATCCAAACATTCATAAAAATATCTTAAGGTATCCAAACACAATTAAATTCAATTATGCAAAATATCTGACAAAAGAAGTCTATCTCTTCATTCTAATGGTTGCTTATTTGGCCAAAAACTGGCTCCTAAAAATGCAAAAATGGGAATCCTAAAGACTTTTCTAAATTCAGGATAAAGACTCAAGTCACTTTTTAATTTTATTCAACCCATAGCTCCATATTTCAAATTGTAAAAAAAAGAGTCACATTTATTTTAAGTTTTTTTCCTTCTCACTTATAAGAAATGAGCTTAGACTGCCTCTTGCTCACTTTTCATTCAAATATCCCCTTCTGGAAATTCCTCTCTCTTGATAATTATGATAATTATTATCCCTAGTTTACAGATATATAAAATATGACAGAAAAAAAAAATGTCTGGACTGCAGCAATCCAGGGAAAAAGCCATAATGCAAACCTCTAAGTCTCAGCTTTCTTAATCCATATTTCTTCTAGGTCATTCTGGCTTCATTAAGCATTTNTGCTCACTTTTCGTTCAAATATCCCCTTCTGGAAATTCCTCTCTCTTGATAATTATGATAATTATTATGCCTAGTTTACAGGTATATAAAATATGACAGAAAAAAAAAATGTCTGGACTGCAGCAATCCAAGGAAAAAGCCATAATGCAAGCCTCTAAGTCTCAGCTTTCTTAATCCATATTTCTTCTAGGTCATTCTGGCTTCATTAAGCATCTTCTTTCAATTTCATGCTGAATTATATTTTCCCATAAAATCTACAAAGAAAAGAGTTATTTGGGACTTTGCCTTAAGAAGCCTATTCCCCCTCATCAACAAATGCTAAAACATGCCCATCATCTTCTTCTGTGATTTCTACTTTCATTCATCAATAAACATTTACCAAGCAAATGTCTATATGTTGTATGGTATATGCTTGGAAAAAAGTAGATAATACAAAGATGAATAAAGCATATTTTTTGCTTTTGAAGAGCTAGTCTAGTGGGGAAAACAGAAATATAGATGGATATACTCCAATTTGGTAAGAGCTGTGGTAGAAGTAGATTAAAATAGATTCAAGTAGATTAAAAGTGCAATGGGAGCATTATGAGGCAAAAATGTTAATGTTGCTAACAGAAATAGAAAAGGACCTACTATGAAGGTATTTTCATCGTATTGTAAAGAACTGTTGTGTTGTTTAGTCACTCAGTCACTGATAACTCTTTGCAATACCATGGACTGTAGCTCACCAGGCTCCTCTGTCCATGGGATTTCCTAGGCAAGAATACTGGAGTGATGAAAAGATGCTCAACACAGCTCATTACTAGAGAAATGCAAATCGAAACTACAATGAGAAATCACTTCACACTGGTGAGAATGGCCATCATCAAAGTCTTCAAACAATAAATGCTGGAGACGGTGTGGAGAAAAGGGAACCCTCTTGCACCGTTGGTGGGAATGTAAATTGATACAGCCACTATGGGAGACAGTGTGGAGATTCCTTTAAAAACTAGGAATAAAACCACTATATGACCCAGCAGTCCCACTCCTAGGCATATACCCTGAGGAAACCAAAATCTAAAAAGACACGTGTATCCCATTGTCCATTGCAGCACTATTCGCAATAGCCAGAACATGGAGTCAACCCAGATGACCATTGACAGACGAATGGATAAAGAAGTTGTGGTACATATACACAATGGAGTATTACTCAGCCATAAAAAGGAACACATTTGAGTCACTTCTAATGAGGTGGATAAACCTAGAATCGACTATACAGAGTAAATTAAGACAGGAAGAGAAAGATAAATATCATATTCGAACACATATATGTGGAATCTAGAAAAATGGTACTGAGCAATTTATTTACTATAAACACCTTATTTAAAACAACTTATTTACAAATGGAGAAACAGACATAGAGAACAGACTTACGAACATGGGGAGAGGGGAGGAGAGAGGGAGATGTATGGAAGAGAGTAACATGGAAACTTACATCACCATATATAAAAATAGATGGCCAATGGGAACTTGCTGTGTGGCTCAGGAAACTCAAACAGGGGCTCTGTATCAACCAGAAAGGTGGGATGGGGAGGGAGGTGGGAGGGAAGTTCAAAAGGGAGGGGATACATGTATACCTATGGCTGATTCATGTTAAGTTTTGACAGAAAACAAAATTCTGTAAAGCAATTATCCTTTAATTTAAAAAAAAAAAAAAAAAGAATACTGGCATGGGTTAACATTTTCTTCTCCAGAGGATCTTCCCAACCCAGAGATGGAGTCAGAGTCTCCTGTGCTGGCAGGTGGATTCTTTACCACTGAGCCACCACAGAAAGCCCATCTTAAAGAATAATTAGGAATTTATACATAGAAGTTGAAGGGGCAGATACTAAAATGTACTTTTCCAAAAGTTAAANCTGGCAAGGGTTAACATTTTCTTCTCCAGAGGATCTTCCCAACCCAGAGATGGAGTCTCCTGTGCTGGCAGGTGGATTCTTTACCACTGAGCCACCACAGAAAGCCCATCTTAAAGAATAATTAGGAATTTATACATAGAAGTTGAAGGGGCAGATACTAAAATGTACTTTTCCAAAAGTTAAAAACAGTACTCCCCGCTATATATAAAATTCATATGTGCAAGCTCAGTCACTCAGCTGTTTCTGACTCTTTGCAACCCCATGGGCTATAGCCCACCAGGTTTCTCTGCCTATGGAACTTTCCAGGCAAGAATACTGGAGTGGGTAGCCATTCCCTGCTCCAAGGGATCCTCCCAACCCACGAATCAAACCCACGTCTCCTGCACTGTAGGCAGATTCTTTACCGTCTGAGCCGTGATGGAAAGACCCACACGGGAAGTGGGATCTTGGAGTCAAATTATAAAGGATCTCACAAGCCTTGCTAAAGAGTTGCTAAAGAGTTTAGACTTTGCTCTCAAATGGTGGAAAGCCACTGAAGGATTTGACACAAAGTGTTAAATTAAAAGATGTTTCCTGTTTCCTCACTCCTGATGCTGCTGCTGCTGCTGCTAAGTCGCTTCAGTCGTGTCCGACACTGTGCGACCCCATAGGTGGTAGCCCATTAGGCTCCTCTGTCCCTGGGATTCTCCAGGCAAGAATACTGGAGTGGGTTGCCATTTCCTTCTCCAAAGCACGCAAGTGAAAAGTGAAAGTGAAATCACTCAGTCGTGCCTGACTCTTAGCAACCCCATGGACCAGGCACCTCCGTCCATGGGATTTTTCAGGCAAGAGTACTGGAGTGGGGTGCCACTGCCTTCTCCTACTTCTGATTCTAAATTTATTCAAATCTGCAATTTCTGCATACATGGCTTATTTTGGAGTGTTTCTTAATCCAATGTTTAATTTTTTCCTGTTTTCTAAATTTTAAAAATGTCTCCCAAAAAAAGTTTCTATTTCTATCCATATTTCCTTCCATAAATTCTACCTTAGGAAAAAGCCATGTAGACTCTGGAACTTAAGAAATTATCACTGAATTATTTTAAGATTACTCCCTCGAGAAAGCTTATACTTCCATTATATAAGAATATAAAGATTATTTTCAGTAACTAAATGATAGTCACATACTAAAATTAAAATAATTAAGAATTAAAGAAAAGGTAATCCTGAAATATGATGGTAAAGCAAGAGGACAAATACATGATTTTATTGTTACTTATTTAGGGTTTCAATAAAAATTAAAATAAAATAAAAACTGACACCACCATTTTCTTTTCAAGGCAAGAGAGAATCTCTATTAATACACATTATTTTTAAAAATCAAGGAAGTGGTCTTGATTTGCGTTTCTCTGATAATGAGTTATGTTGAGCATCTTTTGATGTGTTTGTTAGCCATCCATATGTCTTCTTTGGAGAAATGTCTATTTAGTTCTTTGGC
>SJYA01001018.1:125568-189012 GCA_006410615.1 Neotragus moschatus
GAGGGTGGTGGGAGGGGGCTTCAGGGTTGGGAACTCATGTACACCTATGGTGGATTCATGTCAATGTATGGCAAAACCAATACAGTATTGTAAAGTAAAAAAAAATAAAAATAAAAATAAATTTAAAAAATTAAAAAATCAAGGAAGTGAAATCAATTTTCATGCCTAATATCATCACAATTTAAAATACAGTTGACCCTTGACCAACAAGGATTAGGGTCATCCGCCCTCAGTACAGTGGAAAGTCCACATATAACTGTACACTTGGCTTTCCATATCCATGGTTTTGCATCTGTGGATTCAACCATAGATTCTATAGTACTGAATTTATTGAAGAAAAGCCAAATAAAAGTGGACCCATGCAGTGCAAATCCTTGTGGTTCAAAGGTCAATGTAATAGTTATTATAAACAAAAACAACCTGCTTGATAATATTGGGACATTATTTTATCTACATGAATATAATTATCAAACTTTTCTCCAGACCTTCTTAAAAATAATTGAGAATTCCAAAGAACTTCTGTTTATGATCATTAGGTCTATCAGATTTACCAGTTTAGAAAGAAAAACTAATAAATGTTTTATATGTCTATTGGTTCAAACAGCCATAATAAAGCCATTAAACATTAATACAAATGATGCATTTTCACAAGATAACTGTATTTTCCTCCAAGATGCATGAAAAGAATGGCGGTGTTTTTGCTGCTCTGTGATGACCTAGAAGGGTTGAATGAGAAGGTGGAAGGGAGGCTCACAAGGGAGGGGATATACGTACGTTGCATGCATGTGTGCTTAGTCATGTCTGACTTTTTGTGACCCCGTGGACTGTTGTCTGCCAGGCTCTGCTGTCTGTGGAATTTTCCAGGCAAGAATANTTTTGCTGCTCTGTGATGACCTAGAAGGGTTGAATGAGAAGGTGGAAGGGAGGCTCACAAGGGAGGGGATATACGTACGTTGCATGCATGTGTGCTTAGTCATGTCTGACTTTTTGTGACCCCGTGGACTGTTGTCTGCCAGGCTCTGCTGTCTGTGGAATTTTCCAGGCAAGAATACTGGAGTGGGTTGTCATTTCCTCCTCCAGGGGATCTTCCAGACTCAGGGATTGAACCGGTGTCTCCTACATTGGCAGGTGGATTCTTTTCCACTGAGCCATCTTCAAGCCTATCATTCAAGTATGGGTCTAATAACCTTCTGAGTCTGTGCAGTCATTCCACTCATAAACCACGTACCATAAGGATGGCCAGAAAAGAAAAATGAAGCATAACTAGTGTCATCTATAGGGCAAAAAAATCTTTAGCTGACCTACAATGGTATAAATCAAGCTAAATTTTAAGAAAAGTTTCAACAGTTCCATTAATTAGAAAATAAATATATCCTTACATCATCTACCTTGTGATAGAAAGAGTCCATGGGTTCACACTGCACACAGTTTCAGACTGTCTTTTCAACAGGTTAAATGCAGATCTTTGAGTCTTACCAACATATAACTGAGAGCTACCTAGGGTGATAGTACCCCAGTTCCATTCAAATGGTCTAATATTTTTTATAAGGAACCCTTACACATATGAATGAGTGTGGGACTAGGGAGTTGGAAGTGTGTTGGGAAATGTAGCAATGATTATAATACAAAGAATTTTAAGAGAAGTACAGAGGGCTATGGGCTTCCCTTATGGGTCAGCTGCTAAAGAATCCACCTGTAATGTGGGAGACCTGGGTTCAATCCCTGGGTTGGGAAGATCCCCTGGAGAAGGGAAAGGCCACCCATTTCAGTATTGTGGTCTGGAGAATTCCATGGACTATATAGTCCATGGGGTTGCAAAGAGTCGGACAAGACTGAGCAACTTTCACTTCACTTTCACTTTCACAGAGGGCTATGGAGATTCATAGAGACAAGGGAGGACTTTAGGTTGGGAAAATGAGAGAGTTGGAGGTGATGGACACAGACAAACGCAGGCAGATATGACTTCAAAAAGTAGACATGAAAAGAGAGGTTATCCCAGGGAGCGGGGAGGAGTGGCTTAAAACAAAGACAGGAAACATGATTCATGTTCATGAAATGGTGAAGAGCCTAGTTTGGTTGGAGGATAGACTTGTTGGGCAAATAGGAGAAGTCAAACAGGAACAGTAGAATGATGGTGCCTTATTGTAAAGATCTTTGAATTCCTGGTCTAAAAGTTTATAGTTTATTTTGGAGGCAAGAGGAAATAATTTTTTAAAAATTTTAAGTAGTAATCAGAGAGTCATGCATCAGGTGGATTGGAGAAGGGAAGTAAAATATCAGTAACTGTCTGTTAGGGCTTCTTCAGTGGCTCAGCAATAAAGAATCCACTTGCAATCCAGTAGACCTGCAGGAGTTGTTGGTTCGATCCCTGGGTTGGGAAGATCCTCTGGAAAGGAAGTGGCAACCTACTCCAATATTCTTGCCTGGGAAATCCCATGGACAGAGGAGCCTGGCAGGCTACAGTCTGTGGGGTCACAAAGAGTTGGACATTACTGAGCAACTAACCAACAACAACAAACTTTCTGCTATTTCAGTTGAGGCAAGAAGCAAAGAATGAGTGAGTCATAAACTGGAGTTACTGAGACACAAGTCATTTTCCAAGTAAGAGTCCATATGACGTACCAACAGGTGAATATAATGCTTAAGAAAGAAAGACCTCTCAAAAATGACTCTGATTCTGCTCCTAAACCATTAGGGAAATAGTGATACCATTAATATTAATAGGAACGTACAAAGAGGAAATGAATTGATTTGGAAGAAAGAAGTTGTTCAACATTGTGAATTTCAGACTAGAGGTCAAGGAGGCATTAGAATAGGATCTAAGTCTCATCTATTGCGATCTTGAGATATCTCTTTAACATCTTAAACCTCAAGGGGAAGACAAAGGTAAGAATCAGTTTCTTATGGGAAAGAAAACAGATTGATTTTATCATTACATTTTATTCCAAAAGGATAAAATATCTGACATGAGTGTCCTATATTTCTGCATACAGCTTCAAATGGGTAGCCTTCTTTCTTTGTTGAATTGCTGTCTTAACTTGAAAATTACAGAGAGAAAATGAAAAACAGGAGGGGAAAGAAACAGACTTGTAAGAGGACATAGTTGTATGCAATATAATACTTCTGTGCCTCCACTCTTGCATGAATTTCTAGAGGTCATCCCCTTTTTTGCAAGTGAGGATACGTCTCACAGCATGATTTAGTTAAATTATATATTGCCTGTTTAGGTGATCGATCCAAAAATAATACTCGCAAGCTACTTACCTGATGAGCTGTCAAGCCTTTAGCTTACTTTAGAATAGACAGGGGAATAATGCACCTGCTGTCCTGACCAAGGAGAAGGAGATTTTTCAAAGCTATCTGGGATTGGGAAGAAAACATACCACTGAAGAAGAAACACCATCTACCTTCTCTGCTAATTTTGCTAAAATAACTGCCATTCAATTAAACAAGATTTAAACTGTACTCAGTGGACTTCGTTTCATAACACTGGAAACACTCAATATGACGATGATTGAGTTAGCATGTGTAAAGTCCTTAGAATACTGCTGGCCACATAGTCAGGTGCTATTTAAGCACTGGTATGGTCATTAGCTGCTGCAGCAGCCATATAATGCTGAGCAGTAGCTGAAAACCTTGGATATTAAAATTTCTTCCATTTATAATAGTGAAAAAAATTACTATCCTCCTCATGTTAAAGTGAAAAGGAATCATTTCAAATCCAAAACCTTACAGGTGAGTATTCTCTGTTGGCACTGGAATCTGGCTTCTAATTTAGTTGTTTGCTGATTATTTTGTAACTTGCTTCCTAATTTAGAAACTCTGTGACTAAAATGAAAAATAATTGAGGCTCAAGTGCAGTCCCACACTCTCCACTGATGCTAGTCAACGGCCACATCTCCACCATTGCCACAGGCAAATTATGGTCAGATGAACTCTGGCTTGCAGATATATCTTGTCGCCTCCATGCATACACGTCACGTCGGTGTCGTAGGTGAAGAGTGCCTTTGCTCAGAAGTCAAGGACCAAGGCCACAGTGCCTTCACACACCTGCCATCTGCATTCAACAGTCTGCAGGAGAGCTTTGTGAAGGAGATTCTTCCAGCCACACTGATGTAAATTTAAACCCAACCACGGGGACCGTCCCTTGCCTGGCCATGAGCTGGAAATCATTTGTAATGGTTAAAACCAGACCCAGAGACAGTGGGTCTGTATTCAAATCCCAGTAAATTCCAAATGTGAGACCTTGGGCAAGTTCCCAACCTCTCTTCCTGCCAGTGACTACGTGATATTGATAGAATCTTCTTCATGGAACTGTTAAGAGCCAATGAGTTGAGACATGTGGAGAGATCCGAGCAGTGCCTGGCACACACTAAGTGCTTACTAGATGGAACTTAAGCTGGCAAGGCTGTGTGCCAGGCCACGTGCTAGCCTTGGGATTCGCTGCTGCACCACTCAACTCTGAACTGCTGGAGTCTGCTGGTAACACCCTGAGCACATCCATTAATATCCTCTGTTTTGGCTTCCATTCAAAAATCCAGAGAATATATTTCTTAAGTGTAGGGCTCCATTTATTATTGTTGTTTAGTTGCTAAGCTGGGTCCGACTCTTTGCGATCCCATGGACTGCAGCCCACCAGGCTCCACTGTCCTTGGGATTTCTCAGGAAAGAAAACTGCAGGGGGTCACGGTTTCCTTCTCCAGGGGATCTCCCCTACCCAGGGATCAGATCGTGTCTCCTGCATTGCAGGCAGACTCTACCACAGAGCCATCAGGGAAGCCCTTCTATTTATATACCAAGTAATATATGACTGCTGAAGTGAAAATGTTAGTCGCTCAGTCATGTCCGATTCCTTGAGACCCCATGGACTCTACAGACAAGAATACTGAAGTGGGTTGTTGTTTCCTCCTCCAGGGGATCTTCCTGATCCAGGGATCGAAACTGTGACTCTTGTCTCCTGCGTTGGCAAGTGGATTCTTTACCACTAGCACCACCTGGGAAGCCCAATATACGACTAAGTGACTTGATAAAGTGTGAAGGCTTCTGATAGCCACAGGCTCCTGTATTGCTAACTTCCTTACAACCAGCATAGATATGATGCCAATATAATGTCAAGGGGGTTGATTCTAAAATTGCTGGCAACCCCAAAATCCACTGAAATGTTTTCAGCTTCGTAAGCTTGAGTCCTGTTTTTAAAACACGGTTCACTTCCTCGAGGACCTATTTATGACAGGCTTGCTCTCTGCTGGTTTTTTGTTTCCCTAATTTCTCACTGTGTGAGTTAGTACTTTTCTTCACAAAGAAGATTCTTCATTCCTTTCCTGCTGTGGAATGCTTTTCATGAAAGCAGCTTTAATTGTTTACTCCATACCTCCTACTGTGGCACAAGTCACATTACTTTTAAGATGGGCTGTTACATAGATTTCCTGTGAGAGCTCAAGTCAGAAAGAGGCCCAGAGACAAACAGTATCAGGAAGTCAATTCCCAAACACTATATGATATACCTGTGGCTCAACTGGTAAAGAATCTGCCTGCAATGCAGGAGACCTGGGTTTGATCCCCGGGTGGTGAAGATCCCCTGGAGAAAGGAAAGGCTACCCACTCCAGTGTTCTGGCCTGGAGAATTCCTGGCCATGGGGTATAGTCCATGGGGTCACAAAGAGTCAGACATGACTGAGCGACCTTCACCTATCACTTTCATATGATACACAGTTTTAAGTTACACATACACACACACAATAAGAAGCACTTCACATATTTGTCCACAAAAGCAAACAGTTCTGCTAACATGAGAGCAAATACAGCATGTTTTTACTGCTTGAATAGTATAAATGTGTTAAGAACAACAACAATGGCTGAGCATTAAGAAGCTTAAAGATAAAATAATATTAAGCAGAAAAAAGTTATAAGATGGAAATCTTAGGCTCACTATTATCTTACATATTGGTTTTTATATCTTCCCTGTAGCTCAAACCGTAAAGAATCTGCCTGCAAGTCAGGAGACCGGAGTTCGATCCCTGGGTTGGTAAGTTCCTCTGGAGAAGGGAATGGCAATCCACTACAGTATTCTTGCCTGGAGAATTCCATGGACAGAGGAGCCTGGTGAGGTATGGTCCATGGGGTCACAAAGAGTTGGACATGACTGAGCGACTAACACACACACATTGGTTTTTATAGGTAATCCCAGGTGAATCATTATCTTTTCTATGCTATAGCTGCAAGCATTTTTTAAATGACACTGACCTTACATTATAGGGCTTTCAGGATNGTCCATGGGGTCACAAAGAGTTGGACATGACTGAGCGACTAACACACACACATTGGTTTTTATAGGTAATCCCAGGTGAATCATTATCTTTTCTATGCTATAGCTGCAAGCATTTTTTAAATGACACTGACCTTACATTATAGGGCTTTCAGGATAATTCTTGCATGGAGCTTGAGGACCTCCATCTCCAACACTGCCACTAAGAATTTTTCTTATCTTGCAGAGAGCATGAGACTTTAAAAGATTGTGACTACATTTTTTTGCTAAATGATGCCAATTTCTCCTCTTCCCTTTTGCAGAGAGATCCAATAGTCCAGAGTTTCTTCCATACATATAACAATAAACACACTGAGGCTCTTTACTTCCTAGTAGGCTATACATAACCTTTGCTATTGTAAATTACACTGAATGAATATCCTTGTATAGTTTTTGATTATACACACACATTCTAGAAGTGAATTACTAAATCTTGCAATGTAAACTTTACACTGTGAACTTGCTAATACCGCACTGTCATCATCAAATTACCTTCCAAGAATGTTATACCAGAATATTTTTTTGCCTGTTAGTTTTATTTATGTTTATGTACAAAATTGCTTTCTAAGGTAAGTAGAGAAATTGCCTAACTTTGGTAAAGTCATGCATTCTTGATGCTGAGATAGATAATATCAAATAAGCAAAATGAAGTGGATAGAAATCACTCAGCCTCAAATGCAGAGTTACATTAAAGCTTCTTCACCTAGATTTATTTTTAAAAATTAAAATAAAAATTAATAACTTCTGATATATGTAAAAAAAAATAAAATATCAGTTTCTTCCCCACAGCAATAAAAGTTGCACACGTAAGACTTCTGTGCGGGTACCTACTCTTTGTTTGTAATGTTTGTATTTGTTGTTGCCTTAATGCCTTCTGAGAAGTTGATCACGTGATCATGAGTAGCCCTGTGGATTATAAAGTCTTTGACGGGTATGTGAACATAGATTAGAGACAGTGGAGTGCTAACAAATGCTTGACAACCGGCTCTTCAGGGGAACAAAGTCCCCTAATATGTGGCATTTGCTCATTTCTGCAGTGTACGTGAGTGCATACATGACAAGTTGCTTCAGTGGTGTCTGATTCTTAGTAACCCCCTGGACAATAGCCCACCAGGCTCCTCTGTCCATGGGATTCCCCAGGCAAGAGTACTGGAGTGGCTTGCCATTTCCTCTTCCAGGGGATCTTTCCGACCCAGGGGTCAAACCGGTGTCTCTTATGTCTACCTGCACTGGCAGGAGGCTTCTTCACCACTAGCGCCACCTAGGAAAACCATAGTCTATTACATTTCAAACTTGAATGAGAACCTGCGGTGATTTAATTTGATTCACATTTTCAGTGTTGATACTTATTTCTGGTCCAAGTTCCCAAACAGTCTAATATCAAATCAAGTAGAATATCTATATTTATTGCCAGAAAGAATAGCACCATTGCCATAGCGTTTTGGGTAATAAAGACTCTATATGGGTTGGTATACTATGCATTCTAATCGTAAACTTGTTCTGTAATTCTAAGACAGGTATGTTCTGTCTCATTCATAATTTATCCTTTTCAAATGAAACTCTGTAAAGAGTTATCAGATAAATATTAAATCTATAGGAAGTCAAATTCTATTGGAAGTTCATAATTCCATAAAATCATCTACCTTGATCCATAATAGCTAAAATATAGCCTCAAACTACTGCACACGTTTAAACAGTGCTACAGCATGTTTTGAGTCATGAGAAACTATTTAAGGAACAGCTTCTGAAAATTTTTGTTTACAGATCAGAAAAATCATGGCAAAAGTTGCATCTGTTTGTCCTTGAAATTTCTGATTTAGCTTCTAACATCTCAGGAGAATACATCCCCTATACGTGAGCTATTTCAGAACATAATCTAGCCAGCCACCACACATTCTGCAGAGCTTCTATTCATGGAACTCAGAGAACAAGGCAGCTCCAAAAAGATGTGAAGTTATGAATTCTAACACAAATTAATTGGCAGGGAGGAGGCAAACCAACCGGAATAATGCCTATGCAGAAGTCTAAGAGCCTTCTACTCAAGTCTGAGCTCCTTAGAGAGCTTAAAAGGAAAGAAAAGTCAGTAACTGGGAATCACTCCTATGGCAGGATTCAAGTCCACACGTGCTCGTATGACTGACGACCTTGTTCTGAGATGTCAGCAGCTCCAGCCACGGGTTATTGCTTGTCACAGAAAGTTTATATCAAATAAGAATTATCCCCAATACAACCACAGCACCTCATTAGAGACTTTGCCTTGAACCCAGAGAAGTCCCATTCTCTTTCCTGGGGAATTTAAAAGTCAGTAATTATGGTTTGAATGCTCTCCAAGCTCATTCAAAATCTGAAATATTCAGGTCAGGAAAGAGGCAAGTTTTAATTTTCAGATTTCAGAGGAAAAAATGAGTTTATTTTGAAAAATAGCATTTATTTATGGCAGGAGGCGGACTCGAGGGCTCAAGGTGTAAAGGATCTACCTGAAAGGCAGGAGGCACAGGAGGATGCTGGTTTAATCCCTGGGTTGGGAAGATCTCCTAGAGAGAGAAATGGCAACCCACTCTAGAATTCTTGCCTGGAAAGTCCCAGGGACAGAGGAGCCTAGTGGGCTACAGTTCAAAGGGCTGCAAAGAGCTGGACATGACTGAGCAACTAAGCACCTATCGTAGGAGATACAGCAGAAACCCACCATATATGTTGCAAAGGAAATGCTGGTGATGAAAGGCAAACTTTCTCCCTTCTCCCTTCTTTATGACCCCTCAGGAGCAAGTCTGTGTAATCTCTTAATCTCTCAATGTGGTCTCATGTTTCATTTTTATTATAAATGCAGGGCAGGCCAGATATGGCACAAAGCAAAATAAACTAGAAATAATGTTTGCCAACACTGTGTCGGACATTAAACTAAGTGTTTTATGTATGTAATCACATTTAAACCTCACCAAATCATCCTGAGAGCCTTGGAAAACTAACTTGTCCAAGATTTTGCAATAAGTAAGTGTCAGAATCAAAGTTGAAACCAGATCTATCAGATTTTACAATCACAATTTCTCCTATAACAGACTAAACATAACTGAAAATTCTAGGGAGAATAATAAGAAAGAATTTTAATAACATACAGAGCTCCCTGTCAGAGTCTCTGTGGCATCGACGCCTGGTCAGAAGGTGCTACACAATAAAACTATCAAAAAATATTTTGCCCTTACATTCAGTAGGGTATCATTTTTTATGTACAGGATGCATCAGTTGATTTAGGGATGATCAAGAGAGTCAAACCACCAAAGACAATATACATTGAAAAGCCTGCATGAAAATAATGCTTGTCTTAATCTAAAGAAATAATCTCCCTTCTAAGAAATCCAAGTGAGGTTACAGGGGTATTTCTTTGCCCTCACTAGATTGCAGGATTGAACTATTACATAGTCTGTTATAGACCAATTCTACCTGGTAAATTTGAAAATATTGTACCGGTTCTCTTCGTTTGAGGTGGAAAGTTCCCAGCAAAGATTTAGAAGAAGCAGTACCAACATCTGGGCCTAAAAAAGGGCCACATTACACACTGAATGTGAAAAGTGAAAGTGTTAGTAGCTCAGTTGTGTGTCTGACTCTTTGCAACCCCTTGGACTATTGCCCACTAGGCTCCTCTGTCCATGGAATTTTCCAGGCAAGAATACTGGGGTGGGTTGCCATTTCCTTCTCCAGGGGATCTTCCAGACCTAGGGATCAAACCTAGGTCTCCTGCATTGGCAGGCAGATCCTTTAGTGTCTAGGCCACCTGGGAGGCTCCTGAGGACCAAATAACTAATATTTTTGATCACTTATTGTAAGCCAAATACTAGAACCACACATTCATCATCTCTGTCCTCAGGACAACACTGTCTCTTATGTACTATTATCTCCATTTCATAGAGGAAGTGGAGGTTTGATGTGGTCAAACCATACCCAAATCACAAAGCTTGTAAAAGGCAGAATTAAGATTTGAACACAGCCTTCCCTCATGTCTCAGTGGTGAAGAATTTGCCTTCCAATGCAGGAGACACAGATTTGATCCCTGGTTCAGGAAGAACCCACGTGGCTCAGAACAGCTAAGCCTGTGTGCCACAGCTGTTGAGCCTGTGCTTTGGAGCCCGGAGTCACAAGTGCTGAGTTGATGTGTCACAACTGAAGGCAAAGCACTATAGAATCTGTGCTCTGCAACAGGGGAAGCCACTGCAGTGAGAAGCCTGCACACCAGCAGCTGGAGAGTAGCCCCTACTCACTACAACTAGAAGAGTCCACACAGCCAAAAATACATACATACGTGAATAAACCTTTATTAAAAAATTGAAATGCTTTTAAAAAAGATTTGAAAACAAGTAGCAGTTTGTTTTCAGATTCCTTACACCATATCATCTTCATAACATTTGGTTCCCTGGTGACCCTAGGGGTAAGGAATCCGCCTGCCAATGCTTGAGATGCAAGAGACACGGGTTCAATCCCTGGGTCAGGAAGATCCCCTGGAGGAAGAAATGGCAAGCCACTCCAGTATTCTTGCCTGGAAAATCCCATGGACAGAGGAGCCTGATGGACTACAGTCCCTGGAGTGGCAAAGAGTCGGACATGACTGTGCATGTGTGCCTGCCTTTCAGATAGTTACTAAAAAGAGATATTCAGTAAAGAAGATGACATTTAGTCAGAGGTATGATTCAAGCTGGGAAAATACTGAGTGTCATTTATTTGAGTTTATCTCTCCTTCCTCTGAAAAATTATCTTCTGTTCATTTTGTGCATTTAATAGCCAAATAAACTGTTAGAGATAGAAGAATATATTCCATCTCTATAAATGAAAGAAATTCACATTGCCTATAAAATCTACTGCAAAAATTCCATCATAAACAGCATCACTAATGAGCTTGTATTCCCCTAATTTTTTAGTCACTCCCCTTTTGAGGAATTCTCATCTATGAATTTCTTCTACCTACTCATAAATCTGAGCACCCTGTAAAACACATATCTTTATTCACACACACACACATTCACAAAATTTGCCCTTCATAGCAAAAACTGTGCATTTTAAAATTCTTTCTCTAGTTTATAGCCTCCATAAACTCTCATACTTTAGCCACTGCACTCTGTGCAGTCTTCTAAACTGCATATTGTTTTGGACAACATTTGCAAAATGGAAATGAGGAGTTCGATTTAGTTTCTAATTCCTAACTCTCCCTTTGTTGTCATTTTAGTGCAACCTTCTGTACCTGTAAGCTTCCAACTAACAGTTGCAGTTTGAAATGGAAAATATTCCTAAATATACCCTAAACCAATAATTAAATAAGCGAGGTTCAACAGAGCACAGAGGAAAAGCAGGTGGTGAAGTAACTGAGGAATATTAATAACAGCTAACACTTATTGACCTGTACTGGGAACCTAGTTACTTTTAAATGCGATAACTCACTTAATTCATAAAATCATCATATAAGGAAAGTTACCAATTGTTGTGGTTGTTCAGTTGCTAAGTTGTCTCTAACTCTTTGCGACCCCATGGACTCAGCATGCCAAGCTTGCCTGTTCCTCACTATCTATCTCCTGGAGTTTGCTCAAACTCATGTCTATTGCATCAGTGATACTATGTAACCATCTCATTCTCTGCTGCTCTCTTCTCCCCTTGCCTTCAGTCTTTCTCAGCATCAGGGTCTTTTCCAAAGGCTCAGCTCTTTGCCTCAGGTGGCCAAAGTATTGGAATTTCAGTTTCAGCATCAGTCCTTCCAATGAATATTCAGGACTGATTTCCTTTATGATTGACTGGTTTGATCTCCGTGCTGTCCAAGGGACTCTCAAGAGTCTTCTCCAGCACCACAATTCAAAAACATCAGTTCTTTGGCTCTCAGCCTTCTTTATGGTCCAACTCTCACATCCACACATGATTACTGGAAAAATCATAGCTTTTACTATACAGACCTTTGCTGGCAAAGCGATGTCTCACCAATACTGTCTCCATTTAAAAGAAAAAGAAATTTAAGCACAGTAACATCTTAAAGTTATTCAAGTAGTAATTGGTGTAGTCAATATTTCGACAGTTTGCCTCTAAGGTTACTTTGCTTAACCACTATATTGTGCTATTTTTCATATTTCATTTATTGAATTAACATTATCAACACATAGTACTACTAAACAATCTTAGACAAGAGTGTGGTGTTAGAAATGTCTTAAATTTTATAAGACACAGCCTTGATTACTTATGAGTGTTTATTATTAAAAACTGCACATGCTTAGATCTAGGAACTCAAATAGATTTCAAAAAGATGCAATTGTATCCTAGTGTTTAAATAAAATTTAAAGGGCAGTCCACGATGGTGACATAGGAAGATTCAGAACTCATCTCCTCTCGTGGACACACTAAATCTCCAGCTACATATCGAACAATTTCCTCTGAAAAAGACCTGAAAAGTAAAACTGAACAGCTTCTTCACAGTTGGTTAAAGGGCCACATTGAAAGGAATAGGAGAGGCAAAGACATGGTCTCTCACAAAAGAGAACCCCACCCCCAGCACAGCAACTCAGGATCAGAAGGAGTCTCACAAATCCAGAGCCCCTTCCTGAGGAGAAAGGGGTTTGGGCCCCATATCAAGAATCCTAGCCACTGGGATCTGCAACAGGGAAACAAGCCCTCAAGACATCTGGCTTTGAAAACCAATGAAGTTCATGTCCGGGTGACGGAAAGGGATGGAGCGAACTGAGATACTTCTCCTGAAGGGCTTGCACGTGGACTCACTCACCCCAGGGACCAATGAAAATGTAGCGGTTTGACAAGCACCTGGACTCTATGTGAAAGAGATTTGTTTGCTAATCTTTGTGTCTGCCAGAGGGCTGGGGGCCTGCTGGGACCCTTTCTGGGGACAAAGGCATCACAAGGGATCACTTTTGCATTCTCCCTCTACCCTGATATTGCCATCAGGCATGCAGCCCTGCACCTCCCCATGGCCTGGCAAGAACCAGTGGGCACTCGGTAGCCCTGCACTCTCCCAGCAACGCACGCATCCAGGAGGTGTGCTCCAGCCCTGGGCTCTCCTGCTGCCAAGCCAAGCTGGGTGGAGCACACAAAGAAGAGGCTCCTTGATCATTTGGCTCTGGTGACTGGGGGACTTCTGTGCCTGGGTCCTACAGGACTTTAAATAACTGGAGAGACAATTCTCAGCAGGCTACCACTCCCAGGGCACTGCACAAACTACAGACTGAAATACATTCTCAGTCTTCCTGTCAAAAAAAGCCTATCTACTTGTCCTGGAGCTTCAGCCTGAGGGGCAGACTTCAGGGATGCCACGCATCTACAGGGTACAGAAATGCTCTTAGGGAATGTAGGCCAGGTGACAGCATCTTTGCGCTTCCTCTACCTCACTAGAACTCACTGGAAGGAGAGTTCTCAGAAGTTCACTAGAACATCTCAGAAAGGAATGGAAACACTCATCTGAAACCCCAAGTTCTGCAAATGTTCCCAGGAGTCACCTGCCAGATCACTTGGTCTGGAGCAAACAGGGTTTATAACTGTAATAGTGTGAAAGTGTTAGTCCCTGAGTCAAGTCCGACTCTTTGTGAACCCATGGACTGTAAACTGTAGCCTGCCAGGCTCCTCTGTCCATGGAATTCCCCAGGCAAGAATACTGGAGTGGGTGGCCATCCCCATCTCAAAGGGATCTTTTCTACCCAGGGATCAAACCCAGGTCTCCTGCATTGTAGGCAGATTTTTTTACCATCTTAGCCACCAGGAAAGTTCCCCAGATGGGACTGTATATGTCTGCACACTTTAAAAGCCAGGCTTCCAAGCAGCTTGAAACTAGGTGCAAACTGTAATCCCTCCCTTTGGAATACTGACAGGTCTTGGCACACCCTCAACAACTGAGACCTCTCGGGAATAAATCAGGCTGCTTAGACAATCACAAACGATCAAGAGACACCCAAGAGCTAGTTCAAAGTTGAAAGATAAGGTTCGTCTCCTATGCAGAGCCACTCTGTTAGGACTGGGAGAGGAAGCTCGCTCACCTAACACACAAAAACAAACACAGAAAGTCAAGCAAAATAAGGAAACAGAGGAATATATCCCAAGTAAAAATCAAAATAAAACCTCGGGGGAAAAAATCTTAATGAGACGGAGATAAGCAATTTACCCGATAAACAGCTCAAAGTAATAGTCATAAGCAGAAGTCACAGAGCTGAGGAATACACTAAGTGGACTGAGAAATACACTAGAAGGTTCAACAGCAGACTCTACTAGATGAATCTGAAGAAAGGATTAGTGATCTGGAAGACGGAGCAGTGACATTTATACAGAGAGGGCAGGAAAAAGAAAAGAATTTTTTAAAATGAAGATCGCTTAAGGGACATGTGGAGCAACATCAAGCAGACGACATTTGTATCTTAGGAGTTCCAGAAGGTGGAAAGAGAGAAGAGGGCAGAAAACATGTTTGAAGGAATAACGGCTGTGGATCCCATAGGGTAACGGTTAGCACTCGGGACTCCGAAGAAATAACGGCTGAAAACCTCTCTAACCTGGGGCACAAAACTGACATCCAATTCCAGGAAATCTAGAAAAATCTAAATAAGATGAATCCCAAAAGATCCACACCAAGACACATTAAAATGTCAACAGTTAGGGCCCAGCCTTTTTGGCACCAGGGACAGGTTTCATGGGAGAGATTTTTTTCCATGCTCCAGGGCAGCAGGAAGGGATATTCTGGGGATGATTCAAGTGCCTTACATTTACTGGGCACTCTTTTTCTATGATCATTACCTCAGCTCCACTGCAGGCCATCAGGAGGATGGTCCCTAGAGGCTGGGGACCCCTGCTCTAGACCAGTGTCTGGCCTGCTGCCTAGCATGTAGTAAATGCTCAGTAGTTACCACTGTAATAAAGAATTATTAATAGCTGTGAAAGAGATAAAGAAGAAGAAAATAATATAGGAAAGAGTACATTCATCCCAACCCAATTTTTCTCTTGTATACAGTCAGTCAAATCATTTTTAAACCCAGTGTCACATCCTGGCCATGAAACGGGTCTATATTTGACCCACTGTCCCTGCCCTTCTGCTTTTCCCTGCACACCTTCCCCTCACATTGGGCCATTTTCCCACACTTCAGTGTATAAATGCATGCCCATCCTTTCGAGTTCCCCATAAACTGTTCCTCTTTATAGCAGCATGAATCTAGAGGTACCAAGCTCTTCAGCTCAAGATCCACGCTGCCACGAAGTTCTGCCCAGCTTCCCCAGCCACCTTCCAGAAGTCTCTACCTCGTAGTTCTTCTTGGACATTGTTAGTAAAGCCAAATAACACATGAACACCTCCACAGCAGAGATAATAAGTTATTTTGATGACAACATGGCGAAGGGCCCTTTTGTCATAGTGAAATTCACTGAGACGGCTGTCTTGTATTTACACAACCCCTGCTAAGTAAATAAAGAAAATTAATCATCTTAAAAAAATAAATAAATAAAATGTCAACAGTTAAAAATAAAGAATCTTTAAAGCATCAAGAAAAAACAGCTTGTTACGTACAAGGGAACACCCATAAGACTACCAGCAGATTTTTCAGCAAAAATTTTGCAAGCCAGAAGAGAGCAGAACAATATTTTCAAAGTACTGAACAAAAAAATTACTAACCAAAAATATTCTAGCTAGCAAGGTTATCATTTAAAACTGAAAGAAAAGTAAAGCATTTTCCAGACAAGTAAAAGCTGAAAGAATTCATTGCCACTAAACTAGCCTTACAAGAAATGTTAAAGGAACTTCTTTAAATTAAAAAAAAAAAAAGAAGAACATTAATTAGTTGACAACATATGAAAGTATAAATCTCATTGGTAGAGGCCAATATATATAGTAAAGGTAGTGAATTAATCACTTAGGAAGATAGTACAAGGTTAAAAGACAAAATATACTAAAAATAATTATAACTAAAATAATCAGTTAAGTTATAACACAAAATAAAAAGGAGGTAAAACGCAACTTAAAAGATGGGGGAAGAGTACACTGGTGCTGTCACTATGAAAAACAGTTTGGGGGTTCCTCAAAAAATTAAAATGAGAACTACCATATGATCCAGAAATTCCACTTCTGGATATTAATTGAAGAAAATGAAAAAACTAATTTGAAAAGATATACACAGCCCTATGTTCACTGCAGCAAAATTCACAGAAACTAAGATATGAAATCAACCGAAGTGTCCATTGATGGATGAACAGATAAAGATGTAATATATACACATGCAATGGAATATTACTAGCCATACAAAAGGAAGACATATTGCCATGTGCAATAACATGGCTAGACCTTGAGATATTATGCTACATGAAAGACAAATACCATATGATCTCACCTCTGTATGAAATGTAAAGGAAAAAAAAAACAAGCAAAACAAAATTCACAGAAGACAAAAGGGCGGTCACCAGCAGGAAAAGGGTTGGGCTGGGGCAGTGAAATGGGTGAAGGAGATCAAGACATCAATCTTCCAGTTATAAAATAAATAAAGGGATGTACCATATAGCCTATGACTATAGTCAGTATATTATAGTATATATTTTAAAGTTGCAAAATACATATATAAGAACACTGTAATTTTTATTATAGCTGCAATGTAAAGAAGTGCTAAGCAAAAAATAATTTAATATAAAATGCTGCACGTTAATCCACTTCACCTTGTTGCCTTAAACAATTGTTTGATTAAGATTCCTAATACATATCTAACCAGTATCAAATGGGTAAATCATCGCTGAGAAAAGAATAGACAAAGAATTTATAAATCAAAAAGTCTATATAGAATTTATTCATTTGCCAAGCAGAATCAATTGAGCACTTAGTATGTTCATATAGCATGCCCAGAGGACTGTACAAAGAATACAGCCCTGTCTCTGAAGATGTCTCCCTAAAAAGAGCTATGAGGAACAAGAAAAGGGACCATTATGTAAAAATGTGTAAAAATGTAAAAATGCCCAGAAAGGCCTTCACAGAGTCAGGGACACTGCAAAATAAATGTGACTTACCCAGGCAGAGACTGAAATTAGCTGCACAGAAGACTCCAGTCAGAAGGAAATGCATGAAAGGACATGGCAACAAGAAAAAAAGATGGGGGACTTCCCTATCTGTCCAGTGGTTAAGACTCCTTGCTTCCAATGCAGAGGGCATGGGTTCGATCCCTGGCCAGGGATCTAAGATCCCACACTTGCTGCGTGGCACAACCAAAAAAAGAAAGAAAGGATATGGCTTGTTCAGGGAATAAGCAGAGTCTTAGAGTCACAAAGGCCAGGAAATCAGGAAATGTGGCAGGCAAGAATATAAAGAGACTTGGTTACCACGGTAAGAAATTTGGACTTTATGGGAGAATCACTGGATACATGTCAGCAGGGATGAGACATGTCTAATCTTTTTTCAAAAATCCACTCTGACAGAGCTGAAGCAGAGTCTGGGAGGGAGGTAATTGCAGTGGTTTGGGGCTGAGCTGAGGCAGTCGTGGTTAAGAGGAGATTTAATGGAGAGATGGCTTCTCATAGCTTCTCCCTTCTCCCTGCAACTCCTCCTAAACACTGAAAAAGGAAACCCACTATATAGTAGCCTAAATTCCTTTTAGAGTAGTACACCTCTGGAGTTAAACACGGTCAGCTTACACGAGATTTTTAGCTGAAAAGTCTACCAAGAACAAGTCTACAGCTCTCTTTGCCACTGGAAAAGAAATTAAGCAATAATAATAGAACTAAGAGACAACCACATTCAGTAGGGAGATAAAATCACTAATGAAATATGGAGCAAACTATTTATGCTAACAATTATATAAGTGTGCCTAGGAGCACAGGAAATATATACAGTTACTTGATTTTAAATCTGCACTGTGTAAGTATTTAACCACCTTGTTCCTTATTATATTACTTTCAGGATTCTTAAATCTATTTTAGGAACCTTTTTATAACTGTGCAGAGGGAGTCGATGTACAAGGAGGCATCTTTCTATTTCACATGGTATTTAATCCATCTGGTTGAAAGTCAAATACTTTATTAAATTTTACAAATCTTGGAAATCTTGAGTATTCCAAGAGACGTTTACCAAATATACAGTACCATGATTTTTGTTTTTGACTTTCACATAGATTATCCCACCTCAGGGTTTAAAAAATGATCTCCTGCTGAAGTTTAAAAAATATAAATTTTTTCCTTTAGTCAGTGCCAACATGCAACTTGAACCACTAAAATCCTAAGGAATTCTACTTTCTAGTGTTTGACACTTTTCCCTGAGTTACTGATAGCCCTACTTTCTCTTACAAATGCTTAAATAGTTACAAGTCTCACTCTTGCATCGAATACTGTCCTTTGAAGGACAGCATGATTGCAATGTCTTACATAATGCTTCATTAAGTAGCATAACACTGTACCTTTTTAAATGCTACTTTTTCTAAACTCTCAATATCTATTTAATGTTTATTGTTATAAACTCTATTTGCAATCAAACACACTTCACAAATATAAACTTAGCTAAACATATCATAACCAGCTAGATAAATGAATGTGTTTTTAATTCACTGATCCCCTAGTTCTACCCCTTTTTAGATTATTACTACTACAGAGATTTTTAAGAATGCAATTAATCTTGATACTAAACTGCACTGTTATATTACAATTTTATTTAAGCAGGAAACCAGCACTGTGTAATAAGGAGGAAGATGCCTTTTAATATCCATGGCCTGTTACCATGGGCAAGGACAGGCTCAGCAAAAAGAGATCCTTGTCTGGGGCTTACAACAGCGTGACTTCTCTTCTCCAGGCCTATTCTCATCGCTTCGTTCTTCACTGCACCTCCTGTCAGACCCCTTTGCAAAGATCCCAAGTCATCAATTTGTCTTTCTTCCCCTCAGTTCAGTTCAGTCACTCGGTCGTGTCTGACTCTCTGCGACCCCATGAATCGCAGCACGCCAGGCCTCCCTGTCCATCACCATCTCCCGGAGTTCACTCAGACTCACACCCATCAAGTCAGTGATGCCATCTAGCCATCTCATCCTCGGTTGTCCCCTTCTCCTCCTGCCCCCAATCCCTCCCAGCATCAGAGTCTTTTCCAATGAGTCAACTCTTCGCATGAGGTGGCCAAAGTACTGGAGTTTCAGCTTCAGCACCATTCCCTCCAAAGAAATCCCAGGGCCGATCTCCCCCAGAATGGACTGGTTGGATCTCCTTGCAGTCCAAGTGACTCTCAAGACCCTTCTCCAACACCACAGTTCAAAAGCATCGATTCTTCGGCGCTCAGCTTCTTCCCCTAGTTTTGCTGAATAACCTCCCTCTCTGGTCTCTCATTTCTACCTGCCCAAAATGAGTGAATGAAGAAAGGAAGGAAGGGAGGGAGGGAGGAAACAGAGAGGGAAGGAGGTAGGAAGAACAAACCTTTTTGGAAAAACTCCTATTTTAAGAAAGTCTTCTACTGTTTTCAAATGCAGCTGTGTCCCAAGTGATAAATCTCATAAGCAGTGAAGACAGTAAAACAAATCTTACTTGGATAAGGACTGACAGGGGCAACCATTTTCTAGACTTTCCATTTAGTAGAATTTTACATCCCTAATCCAGGAAAGTTCAGTTCTGAGGGGTCACCAGAGACAGCACAGAAGAGCATATGTGTACCCTGCTGTGCGTGTGTGTGCAGAGGTGTCTTTCTCCCTGAAAATGAGCGTTTACATATATAAGATTTCACAGAAATGTGTATTGTCTTGTGTTGCTCAGAATAATCAGTATCTTTCTATGGGAACTGATACAATAATAATATGGCACTTATTTCAGTTTCTTTGTATTCAAGCAGAAGTTCATGAGAACCTCAGGCACTTGCTAGCTAAACTCCTCGCCCTAACGGGATTCACAAACTACGCACAAGTGGATCAAAAACAGATGCAAGCAGGAGGCTCTCAAATAAACTACATCCTTGTCACTGTGTTTCTCTATCCGCTTTTCCACACCTGAAGGAAACTCTAGCAGCAACTCAGAAGCTACAGGGACCACTACTAAGTGGGCTGCTTCCGTTTCTATGTTAACTCAACATGGTCATAATGATGGATAGAAGTCTGAATCTTTTTGTCAAAATATTAAGCTAATTAAATATGTTAAACACACTTGTTGGTGTTCTTTTTGGGTACCAAGAGATCATGTGTAGAAACTGTATACTATTCGTTTTCATCCTAGAGTTATAGCACAATGTCTAGCTACTCAATAAGTATTTGTTGAATAAAAAAAAAAAAAAGTGTGACAAAAATTACCAAAGAGAAAACAGAAATACTGGCGAGCGGTTTACCAATATTGTGAATGGCTTGCAAATAAATGTACAAACTCAGCGAGTTCGGGTCACTATGAAAGTGAAAGAAGGAAAGTGCAAGTCCTTCAGTCACGTCCAACTCTTTGCAGCCCCTTGGTCTGTAGCCCACCAGGCTTCTCTGTCCATGGATTTTCCAAGCAAGAATTCCAGAGTGAGCTGCCGTTTTCTTCTCCAGGGGATCTTCCCAACCCAGGGATCAAACCCAGGTCTCCCACATCACAGGCGGATTCTTTACTCTCTGAACCACCAGGGAAGCCCTGGTCAGCATATATAAAATGTATGTATATGTGTATATATATAGATATATATTTATATAGATATTATACAATAGTTCAGCTGGCAAAAAATCCACCTGCAATGTGGGAGACCTGGGTTCAATCCCTGGGTTGGGAAGATCCACTGGAGAAAGGATTGGCTACCTGCTCCAGTATTCTGGCCTGGAGAATTCCATGGGCTTTATAGTCCATGGGGTTGCAAAAAGCTGGACATGACTGAGCAACTTTCACTTTCATATATAGATATATAAACACCTGAGCTAAAAACTCGTCTTTACAAGGAAGCTAGAAAATGAAGTGTGAAGACAATAAGAAACAATGCCTTCCTCTCTCAAGGCTGACTTAATCTACCAGGAAAGATCTTAAGATCAAAGACAGTCTATAGCTTTCCTCAAGTTCATCAAAGCAGGAGCCAGAAAAACAGGCTTTTCCAAAGGTGTAGATAACTCCATTCAAGGGGGAAGCAGAAGGAATGTCGTTCCCCTGGCTTGACAGCACACAGGCAAGACACAGAACGCAGGGCAGACTCCACACTTTTCTCTGAACACAGGAAATTTCTCAAACATGATGTGTGGCCAAGTTCCAGTTGAATGTGATTACAGAGTCCCCTCTGGACCCTCCTATCAGCCTGTAAACTCAAGAACAGAGTCTCATCAGAATAAACCAAACACGGGGGGAAAGAGCCACTTCTGTTTATGATTCTCAGAAAAAGACTCTAAGAGGCGCAACCTGAAAGCACAGGCGTTCCTCCCCTCTCACGACCTCATTGAACCAAGAAGAAAAATGTTCTCAGCTGGCTTCATCGCCGTGTTTTTCCTTCGACAAAGACTCAGTGCTGAGAATTTCCTCAAGCAGTCATTGAAGGCTTTTCAACAGGGAAAAGCTCAAGCATTTTTTTCTTAAGAGCAGCAAACCAGTCATGAATTGGACCTCATGAAAGACATGTCATAGTTACGAGGAAATGCGCAGTGTGACAAATGATTCAGCAAGTATAATTATCTACAAAGCCTGTTTGGAAGGGAAAGCATACTACCTACTACTAAAGAAAAAAGGACTCTTTCACTGGTTTTGTCTATGCTTTCCCTGGGTTTATAACTGAAATTCACTTAATCGTTAACTATGTCTTTCTTGTCATTAATCTTACTTTCTTTTTCCCTTGGGATCCATTTTAGCATCTGAAATGATTAATTGACAACCTTACATTTTTTCCTAAAAAGGTACACCCTTGTAGCAAGACTCTATTTATGGCACGGTATTTTTTCCTTTAAATAATATGCAAATGTACTGTAGACGTTTAAAACAACACAAACTAACACAACAAAATTAAAGTGTTAAGATAATAGAACCATAAACACATTTTCCATTTAAATAAACTTTTAAAAGCCTTAAATAAGCTTTATTTTAAGTAAAACTTTAAATACAACTGTATACTGAAATGCTTGCGCTAGTACTTAGTCACTCAGTTGTGTCCGACTCTTTGCAATCCCTTGGACAGTAGCCCTTCATACTCCTCTGTCCACTGGATTATCTCAGCTAGAATGCTGGAGTGGGTTGCCATTTCCTCCTGCAGGGGATCTTTCGGACCCAGGGATCAAGCCCATGTCTCTAGTGTCTTGTGCTTTGGCAGGCATATTCTTTACCCCTGTGCCACCGGGGAAGGCTCCCACCTAAATGCATCATTTCAGAAATCATTCTCCCCCATTGCAAAGATTTTTTTTAAATTATTCTAAAGCTTCACAGACTCATCACATTCATGTTGTGGATTTTAGATAGGGGGAAAAACTTGTGGAACAAATACATTCTTGAGATTCAGTTAAAAAAAAAAATCTGTAATTCAGCTCTCTATCATGGAAAAGCAGAGATGGCAATGGCACCCCACTCCAGTACTCTTGCCTGGAAAATCCCATGGACGGAGGAGCCTGGTGGGCTGCAGTCCATGGGGTCGCTAAGAGTCGGGCACGACTGAGCAACTTCCCTTTCACTTTTCACTTTCATGCATTGGAGAAGGAAATGGCAACCCACTCCAGTGTTCTTGCCTGGAGAATCCCAGGGACGGGGGAGCCTGGTGGGCTGCCGTCTATGGGGTCGCACAGAGTCGGACACGACTGAAGCGACTTAGCAGCAGCATCATGGAAAAGAGCTTCCAGGGTAGTGGCAGTGGTAAAGAACACACCTGTCAATGGAGGAAACAGAAGAGACGCAGGTTCGATCCCTGGGTTGGGAAGATCCTCTGGAGGAGGGCACGGCAACCCACTCCAGAATTCTCGCCTGGAGAATCCCATGGACAGAGGAGCCTGGCAGGCTACAATCCATAGGGTCGCGAAGAGTTGGACATGACTGAAGTGACTTAGCATACATGCACAATGGAATAAGGAAAGAATGCCACCCATGAAATTCCATAGACCATTGAAGAACACGTTCCATCCTACCTCTATTATGAAGGCACTGGTGTGGTTTGACACAACATAGTACCACTCTGGCATTTGTGACATTTCTCTGTGCCCTATTCTCCCATAGACAAATAGGCCACTTCATCCTGTAACTTTCCCCAAAATCTTTCACAAGAGCTCCTTAATAGTCTGGAGGTCATAGCAGAGATGATGGTCCAACTGACCTTCAAAGACAAAAGCCTAGGGTCAAAACCAAACCTGATTTGAAGCTAGTAAGGAAAAGCAATTTTTAGGGAAACTTCCTCAAGGCAATTCTTGCCATCTGTAACAAATGGAAAGAAGCAAGCAAGTGGAGTGAAATGCACTAGGATATGATTGTCATTTGTCCTAGGTGAGAGCACTCTATCTATGTCTGGTTACAATTTTATCCTGTATTTGTTTCCAGGGTTCTCAAGAGAAAAGGCCATAGGTTTTGCATCCAAATTTAATGCTGCCGACTGATGCATAATGACAATCAACTAATTACGGTGTGGCTGTGGAGATTTTTAAAAAGCAGCAGAACTCTAATTTATAATCAAGGATTGCCTGATGATTATTTTAGGTCACACCTGCCTCCTTCTAAAAAAAACATGCACATTCAGTCACGTCCGACTCTTTGTGACCCTATGGACTGCAGCCTGCCAGGCCCCTCTGTCCATGGGATTTTCTAGTCAAGAATATTGGAATGGGTTGCCGTTTCCTCTTCCAGGGGATCTTCCTGACCCAGGGATCGATCCCAAGTCTCCTGCATCTCCTGCATTGACAAGCAGATTCTTTACCACTGAGCCATCTAAGAAGCCTTCTAGAAAAAGCTGCTGCTGCTGCTGCTGCTGCTAAGTCGTTTCAGTCATGTCTGCCTCTGTGCGTCCCCATAGACGGCAGCCCACTAGGCTCCTCTGTCCCTGGGATTCTTCAGGCAAGAATACTGGAGTGGGTTGCCATTTCCTTCTCCAATGCTTCTCAAATGTATTCCCGTCATAAAGAATCCCCCCGCTGCTCTACTCCAAAAGCAAGTTGTTGCTGTGACTTCTTTTCCTCTTCCAAGTCTGCCATCTAGAACTTCCCAACACCTCTCTCCTCACCTTCCCTGTCAAACTGCTGGGCAACACCCTCCCTACTTGCTGTCTTTACCCCCTCATCTCCCACTAGATCCTCAGCCTATGATCTGTCTTCTCAGGCCATCTCAACAGTAAACAAGCTCGTTAGTGACAAATGTCATTAAATGTAATGGACAATTTTCAGCCCTGATCTTCCTTGGCCTCTAGGCAGTGGCGTGGCTCTAGATGCCCTCTCCGCCCAGAGTTTCTGTGCAACACAACTCCACAGCTTTCAGCAGATCATAAAGAAACAGAGAAAGAGCCCACATCACTGAAGTCAGATCACTCATGCTTAAATCAGCTCTGACAGACACCAGCTCTGTGACGACCTGTAAGGCACACAACGTCATCTGGACTCCACACGTATTTTTCATCCATAAAATCAGGGATAGCAGTAGCACCAAACTGTCAAGATGACGAAATTGATTTAATATATGAAACAGCACATAAAATAATGCCTGGCCCACAGTAACTAGAGGGCTTCCCTGATGGCTCAGACGGTAAAGAAACTGCCTGCAATTCGGGAGACCTGGGTTCAATCCCTAGATCAGGAAGATCCCGTGGAAAAGGGAATGGCTACCCACTCCAGTACTCTGGCATGGGAACCCCATGGGCAGAGGAGCCAGCAGGCTTCAGTTCATGGGGTCACAAAGGGCAGGACATGACTGAGCGACTAACACACACACACACACACACACACACACACACACACACACACAGATGTATGCACACACACACCGGAACTGCCATATTCATTTTAGATTTCATCATTTTTTATCAGAGTTTTCTTCCTACTTCTCTGGTCCCTCTTTGTTTGTGTTTATCAAGGTTTGTTCCTAGATTCTCTCCTTCCCCCCGCCAGCTACAGGGTCCTGCTACTTGCTGCTAAAGCCTGAAAGTCATCTCCAGCCCACACCTAGTTCTTAAACTTTAAACGTCCATATGCAGCTGCCTACCGGACAGCTCAGATTCAACACGTCCACAAATGAATTCCTGTTTCTTCCAGGCCTGTTCCTCCCCCGGTGTTCCCGTTCTCTAACACAGCAACCACCACCTACACAGTCATTCAAGCCAGAAGCCAGGGATCGTGGCTGACTCTGTCATCCCTTCATCTTCCAAATGCAGACGAGTCCTGCAGATTCTGTCTTCCTCCTAAATACCCCTTGGGCACAACCACCCTCTTGTCTTCTAACTCTGCAGCGCCCAGTCCAGGGTGCTGCTATGTTTCTCTGGACCAGTGCAACAGCCTTCTTGTCTCTTCACCATTGAACACACCCTTCTCTAAACATTTTCCATATGGCAAAGGTGGCTTTCGTCTAACCCTCAAACCTGATCATGCCTCCAACCCTTCACTTCCAGCTCTTCTCCACCATAATGAATATGGCATGTAAGGCTCTTCATGATAGAACCTGGACCCTGCCTGTTTCTTAAGTCTCATTTGTGTTCGTCTCTCTCTCCAAGGGAGAAGGCAATTGCACCCCACGCCAGCACTCTTGCCTGGAAAATCCTATGGATGGAGGAGCCTGGTGGGCTGTAGGCCATGGGGCTGCGAAGACTTGGATACAACTGAGCAACTTCACTTTCACTTTTCACTTTCATGCGCTGGAGAAGGAAATAGCAACCCACTCCAGTCTTCCTGCCTGGAGAATCCCAGGGACGGGGGATCCTGGTGGGGTCCCACAGAGCCTGTCTATGGGGTGCCACAGAGTCGGACACGACTGAAGTGACTTAGCAGCAGCAGCAGCAGCAGCAGCAGAGCTCTCTTCAAATCTTTGTCACTGCTAGCCTCTCACAGAAGCCGTTGCCTCAGTCTAAAACCTCCCGCTTCACCAACCTCCTTCCTTTATCTGGATAATTCCTACCCAGCCAACTTGACTTAAGGAGATGTTCTCTGACACCTAAACTATATTCGGTACTCTTGTAATACGCTCACAAAAAATATTTCAGCCCTCCTCCCAGTAATATTTATGTTTATTTAAATATTTAAAGTTAATGTTAAAATAAATTATATAATTTATACATTTTAAAAATGTGATACATGCTATGGAGGGAACTGTTTGTTTCCCTCACAAACTCTGGTCTTACAAGGATAAGACCTTCTCTGGAAAATCCTATGGACAGAGGATTAACAGGATTAATGCCTGTCTAGAATAACAGGTATTCAAATGTGTATATGTATATACGTAAAGATATATGTGTGTATGTTAGTCATTCAGTCGTGTCTGACTCTGTGTAACCCTAAACCACCAAGCTTCTCTGCTCATGGAATTCTCCAGGCAAGAATACTGGAGTGGGTTGCCATGCCCTTCTCCAGAGGATCTTCCCAACCCAGGGATCGAACCTGGGTCTCTTGCATTGGCAGGCAGATTCTTTACCACTTGAGCCACCAGGGAAGCCCGTATATACACAGAGAGATAATCACTAACAGAAAGAGGTAAGAGGGAAGGGGAGAAAAGATAGCCCGATTTGCTATGTGCACTCACCTGTACAGGTAGAAAATCAGATTCTCCACAGCACTTCCTGTCACTGCCTATCTCCACACATCAACCCTGCACCTCCAATGTTATCTCAGTAACTCTGACCCAGTGAAAGGTAACTCAATGCTTGGGATAAAGTTTGACACATGCTTTGATTTGATCGTGCACGCTCAGTTACTTAGTTGTGTCCAACTCTTTGTGAGTCCACCAGGCTCCTCTGTCCATGGAATTTTCCAGGCAAGAATACTGGAGTGGGTTGCCATTTCCTCCTCCAGGGCATCTTCCTGACCCAGGGATCAAACCTGTGTCTCTTGAGTCTCCTGCATTGACAGATTCTTTACCACTAATGCTACCCGGAAAGCCCCTAACAGTTATTAATAATTGGCTGTATGTGATAGACTATCTTAAGTGTAGAAATCTTTTCAAATTAAAAGATCACAAAACTGTTAGAAGCTAANAAACCTGTGTCTCTTGAGTCTCCTGCATTGACAGATTCTTTACCACTAATGCTACCCGGAAAGCCCCTAACAGTTATTAATAATTGGCTGTATGTGATAGACTATCTTAAGTGTAGAAATCTTTTCAAATTAAAAGATCACAAAACTGTTAGAAGCTAAAGCTAAAAACCATTTGCGGCAAATACGTTGAAGACAATGACATATAAACACTATGTGAAAAATGATTTTTTTAAATTTAAAACCTACCCTAGAGTATAAGGTAACAAAGAACCAGGTAGTATTCCTACAGATAGAAGTGACAGGCTAAAAAATAAGTTGGGATTTTTTTTTAATCATTTTGCTTTTTATCTTCTTGCTCTCTCTTCCTTTCACTCTTTTCTTCTTCTTCTTCTCTATCTCTGTGTCTCTCTGCAATAGATAATACCTTACACAAGTCATAAAATGTCAGAGATGCCCCCTGAGTTGGAAATTTGTCAAAAGAAATCAAACGCATATCAAAAATTTTCTAACATAAAAAGACAAGCATAATTCCTGTTGAAACCAGTGTAAGAGCAAATAATAAATGTACGAACAAAAAATGCCATATAATAACCTTTAGAAAACAACTAGAACATGAAATTACTTTTATAAATTAATGTCAGATAATTTCTAAGTCAGGGCAGAATCAGTTTCATGGAAGAGAGATAATTTTTAAAGTTTAAATTGCTTTCTTTTACTGATCTGGGTATTTTGGGAGAGCTAAACGATTGTGACTAACTCTAGAACTTGGTCTTAACTGTTTGAGAGCCAGCTTAAGCAGAACTGAGTGTTTTAACTGAAGCTTGACAACTCTACTTTCTCCTATAAGCGATTCTTGAGAACTTGTCTGGAGGGTCTATCAAAAAGTTAGAGGCACCCACAAGCCCTTGGATAGATGGTATTATCCAAGACGATAACATGTAGAGAACTTACCCAGGAAATGCTTCTACTTTTATCAAGTATACAATTTTGGAAGAGACAAATATGGAATCACATACAGAGAGGAGATATGCTCGAACGGACATACCAGAAGTCTGTGTTCAATAACACCCCAGGGAGCCTTCACTGGTCACCCTGTCTAGAATTGTAACCCTCCACCACACTATCCAATCCACTTCCCTGCTTTAATATTCTCCCTGACCATTTCCAACATGTGATATACAATATATTGTACTTATTCTTCTGGTTTACTCTCTGTCTCCTTCGCCCAGAACATAGGTCATAAAGTCAGAGAGGACTTTTAGTCCACTGCATTCATCACTGTATCCTCACATCTAGAAGAGGACCCAGCACGCAGTACTGCTCAGTGAATATATGCTGAGTGAATAAAGGTAATCAACCCTATCCTATGGTCGATAAGAGTCGAACATGACTGAGCGACTTCACTTTGACTTTTCACTTGCATGCACTAGAGAAGGAAATGGCAACCCACTCCAGTGTTCTTGCCTGGAGAATCCCAGGGATGGAGGAGCCTGCCGGGCTGCCGTCTATGGGGTAACACAGAGTCAGACACGACTGAAGTGACTTAGCAGCAGCAGCAGCATGGTAACTTACGGTAAATCACAGGGCAATTTATGGTGCATGCAGATTACCTTTACCTCCACATGGTAAGTTTAATTTAGCAAGAAATTTCAGTTCATTTCAGTTCAGTCGCTCACTTGTGTCCGACTCTTTGCAACCCTATGGACTGCAGCATGCCAGGCCTCCCTGTCCGTCACCAACTCCCAGAGATTACTCAGATTCACGTCCATCAGGATGGTGATGCCATCCAACCATCTCATCCTCTGTCATCCCCTTCTCCTCCCCCCTTCAATCTTTCCCAGCATCAGGGTCCTTTGCAATGAGTCAGTTCTTCCCATTATGTAGCCAAAGTATTGGAGTTTCAGCTTCAGCATCAGTCCTTCCAATGAATAGTCAGGACTGATTTCCTTTAGGAAGGACTGGATGGATCTCCTTGCAGAGGAGGGACCCTCCAGAGTCTTCTTCAACACCACAGTCCAAAAGCATCAATTCTTCGGCACTCAGCTTTCTTTATAGTCCAACTCTCACGTCCATACATGACTACTGAAAAAACCATAGCTTTGAATAGATGGACCTTTGTTGGCAAAGTTATGTCTCTGCTTTTTAATATACTGTCTAGGTTGGTCATAGCTTTCTTCCAAGGAGCAAGCATCTTTTAATTTCATGGCTGCAGTCACCATTAGCAGTGATTTTGGAGCCCCCCCAGATTATACAGTCTCTCACTATTTCCATTGTTTCCCCATATATTTGCCATGAATTGATGGGAACAGATGTCATGATCCTAGTTTTCGGAATGTTGAGTTTTAAGCCACCTTTTTCATTCTCCTTTTTGACTTTCATCAAGAGGATCTTTAGTTCTTCTTCACTTTCCGCCATGAAGGTAGTGTCATCTGCATATCTGAGGTTATTGATATTTCTCTTGGCAATCTTGATTCCAGCTTGTGCTTCATCCAGCCTAGCATTTTGCATGATGTACTCTGCATAGAAGTTAAATAAGCAGGATGACAATGTATAGGCTTGACGCACTCCTTTCCCTATTGGGAACCAGTCTGTTGTCCCATGCTCAGTTCTGTTTCTTCTTGTCTTGACCTGCATACGGATTGCTCAGCAGGCAGGTCAGGTGCCCTGCTATTCCTATTTCTTTAAGAACTTTCCAGTTTGTTGTGATCCACACAGTCAAAGGCTTTGGCATAGTTGGAATTCTCTTGCTTTTTCTATGATCCAGTGAATGTCAGCAATTTGATCTCTGGTTCCTCTGCGTTTTCTAAATCCAGCTTGAACATCTGGAAGTTCATAGATTAAATTTGGAAGCAGTTTTCTGCACTTGCGATAGAGGTTGATAATTACTTTGATCACCCAAGAAAGGCAAATCATACCTGAATCTCTTCAGATGGATACTTCAGGTGCTGCTCCAGGTCTCTGTCTACATTTGCATGAGTGGTTGTCTAGAAGAAAGTGGGTTATAAGCCCCTTTGTGTTTGAGAGTCAGAAAAAAGAAAGTGACTCACACCAACAGAGAGAATGGGGAAATGGAAAATGGCAAAAATTCTGAGTCCATAAGCTGGTGGACATCTGCATCAGACATGATTGTATAATCCAGCAAGTTTGCAACTCAAGAAGAGGGACTATTGCAGCTAGTCATTACATCAGCACCTCAGTCAGGAGCTGGTGCAGAAGACAGAGAGAATGGACATGTGGGCACAGAGCAGGTGGGGAAGGGAATGGTGGGTCAAATTGGGAGAGTAGCATTAACATACACACACTACCATGTGTAAGGCAGATGGCTATTGGGAAGGTGCTGGATACAACACAGGGAGCTCAGCTCAGTGCCCTGTGATGACCTAGACGGGTGGGAGGAGGCTCAAAAGGGAGGGGGTACAGCAGGAACTTTGTGGTACAGCAGAAACACACAACATTGTAAGTCAAAATAAGAGAGAGCCGATGNCAGATGGCTATTAGGAAGCTGCTGGATACAACACAGGGAGCTCAGCTCAGTGCCCTGTGATGACCTAGACGGGTGGGAGGAGGCTCAAAAGGGAGGGGGTACAGCAGGAACTTTGTGGTACAGCAGAAACACACAACATTGTAAGTCAAAATAAGAGAGAGCCGATGGAGAGCACCCACTTTCGCTGCAACTGTCAGTCCACATATAATGAAAGAAATTTTGCTCTCTACTTCCCTCGATCACCAGATGAATCAGTCTGTGGGACCAAGCACTGATGCTGGGAACGCACTGAGGCTAAAATATCATCCAGAATCCTCTACCTGGCATGCAAGCTCCCACTCAGCGGCCCAAATATTCAAATACTAACAGACCAGTTAGTTTTATGCTTATCATCTATGCTTTCTCAAGACTTACCTATTTGCCTTTTTCTGTGGGTTGCAAGATCCCCTGGAGAAGGAAATGGCAGCCCACTCCAGCATTCTTGCAGGGAAAATCCCATGGACAAGAGGAGCCTGGTGGGCTGCAGCCCATGGGGTCGCAAAAGAGTCACACATAACTTAGAGACTAAACAACAGCAACAAGTGTACAACTNCCATATGAATAGATGTAGGGTTTGAAAGAAGGGAGAACACAGGGAGAGTCTCAACCATTAGCCTAACTGTAATTTCGCTCTCCAGACACTGTAGTCGACTTGTTTCTTTATTGTCATAAGTAAAGAGGCAATAAAGTGCAATGCATAGTGTTCGGATTGTGCTCCACCATCAGCAACTATGGGATCTTGAACATGTTGCTTGACCTCTCTGTGCCGCAATTTATTCATCTGTAAAAGGAGCACAGTAATAGTGCCTGCCTCACTTTCAGGTACTGTGAAGCATAAACGAGATAATATATGCAGTGGCCCTGAGATGTTGCCTGGCTCAGAGTAAGTGCTCTATGTGCATTTACTATTACAATTACCTCATAATGCATGTGTCATAAGGATTACAAAAATGATGCCTAATATTCAGTGAAAGATGCAATGTGATTTCTGTCTATTCCTCCCATGAATCCTGTGAAGTAGATGCTACCACTGTCCCAATTAAAAATGAAACAGAGGCTCGGAGAGGTTTTAGAAGAGTCCAAAATTAAACAAAATTAACTTTATTTTTTGGGTTCCAAAATCACTACTAACGGTGACTGCACTCATGAAATTAAAAGATGCTTGCTCCTTGGGAAAAAAGTTATGACCAACCTAGACAGCATATTAAAAAGCAGAAACATTACTTTGCCAACAAAGGTCCGTCTAGACAAAGCTATGGTTTTACCAGTAGCCATGTATGGATGTGAGATTTGGACTATGAAAAAGGCTGAGCACCGAAGAATGGATTCTCTTGAACTGTGGTGTTGGAGAAGACTCTTGAGAGTCCCTTGGACTACAAGGAGATCCAACCAGTCCATCCTAATGGAAATCAATCCTGAATATTCATTGGAAGGACGGATGCTGAAACCGAAACTCCAATACTTTGGCCACCTGATGCGAAGAACTGACTCTTTTGAAAAGACCCTGATGCTGGGAAAAATTGAAGGTAGGAGGAGAAGGGAACAACAGAGGATAAGATGATTGGATGGCATCACCAACTCAATGGACATGAGTTTGAGTAAACTCCAGGAGTTGGTGATAGACAGGGAGGCCTGGCATGTTGCAGTCCNGGAAGGACTGATGCTGAAACCGAAACTCCAATACTTTGGCCACCTGATGCGAAGAACTGACTCATTTGAAAAGACCCTAATGCTGGGAAAGATTGAAGGTGGGAGGAGAAGGGGATGACAGAAGATGAGATGGTTGAATGGATTCATTGACTCAATGGACATGAGTTTGAGTAAACTCTGGGAGTTGGTGATAGACAAGGAGGCCTGGCATGCTGCAGTCCATGGCATCGTGAAGAGTTGGACACGACTGAGCAACTGAACTGAACTGAACTGCAAATTAGCCAAGCAGTAAGTGGCAGGGTTGGGACTCAAGTCAAGCAAGTCTGATTCCAGAATCAGGTTCTAAACCACCATGTTATTTCTGATGGGTAATAATATTTGCTAATAGCTACTGAAGTTTTGCTCTGTGCCAGGCTTTGTTCTAGTAACTTTAAATCTCTTACAGAATACCTTATATCGCTTGTGAAAATTAAGTAAAATTCTCAAAACTACCTTATGGGACAGACGCATTTATTGTGCCTATTTTACAAATGAGAAAACCAAGAAGCCAGTTACATGGCCAAGATCACGCAACTGGCAGATGGCTAAAGTAAGTGCACCTCCTACTGAAAGGTGGGGAAAGCTGAGGTGCTAAACTTAAAATTCAGTGATCTACAGTCCATGGGGCCACAAAGATTCAGACACAATTTAGTGACTGAAAAACAACAATATCAGATTGAGCATCACGATTTTCAAAAAGAAAACACCTTCCTAGTAATATCCATCTGAACAATTTCTGAGCCAGAACGATTAAGACAGATCCTCAATGTTGGAATCATAAAAGAAGGAACTGATTAAATGCTAATTTATTCTGATTTGCCTTACTACTCAATCATCTTCCCACCTTTAATCGCAGCTATTTTCAGTAGTCATTTTCATTCTATCCTCTACAATTTGAATAGATTCACTATTNTTTCTGAGCCAGAACGATTAAGACAGATCCTCAATGTTGGAATCATAAAAGAAGGAACTGATTAAATGCTAATTTATTCTGATTTGCCTTACTACTCAATCATCTTCCCACCTTTAATCGCAGCTATTTTCAGTAGTCATTTTCATTCTATCCTCTACAATTTGAATAGATTCACTATTAGCGAATAAGTATCAACTTTTCATAGGAAGCAAGACCATTACCTTCATGCATTTCCTGTCCCATAGAAGTTAAGAGGCAATCTGGAGAGAGATAGTGGATGAATATTCAATCTATACAACTATGACAAGAGGAAAACTGATAAGCATTAGTTGTAATGGATAACAACTGATTGGGTGCTGAGCAGGACCACAGTAGTCCTATAACTCTTGACCTATTTAAGCAAATTATAAAAATAA
Source organism: Neotragus moschatus (assembly GCA_006410615.1). NCBI lineage: Eukaryota > Metazoa > Chordata > Mammalia > Artiodactyla > Bovidae > Neotragus > Neotragus moschatus. The sequence continues at coordinate 159,443 of SJYA01001018.1, forward strand.
GCCCTGGTTTGGTGAGCAGAGAAAAAATTTTGTTGTAGCCCAAACAACTCACTAAGCCTCAACAGTATGAATAAAGGGTCTGGTGTACATTTCAAATGGATTTCAATGGATGTGAGCTCATATGGGAGGGTGCCTTTAGAAGTCCCAAGAGAGACACGATGCACAGCAAGGACAGAAACATACTGTTACAGATCTTGGGAACAGACTGACTAAGACACAGAAGTTCAGAAGGAGGATGGTTAACAAATTTTTTTATAGAAAGATTGTGTAGGAAGACAACACTGTGCCATGAGGAATAATACCAGTCAGGTGATTAGAACAAGTCATCTTTATTCACTGCACAATTAAACACACCTGATTTGCTATGCACAAAGAAAGCCCAGTATGAATACATATATATATATACACACAAAATAATGAAACATTTTTAAGATTTGGAGCATTCTTCAGAATGTTATTCTTGGTAAAGAAAAGGTTGATGATCAATTATGTGGTCACAAATTAACTCAGTAAACAAATAATGAATTAACAAAACATACAACAAGAACCTGATTTAAAAAAGAAGACATGTTGATGATAATAGTAATAAATTTGACCAAAACAAAACCCAGCAGTTACTGAGCACTTCATGTATTTTACATACAGCTTCCCTGGTGGCTCAGATGGTAAAGCTTCTGCCTGCAATTCAGGAGACCTGGGTTCGATCCCTGGGTAAGGAAAATCCCCTGGAGAAGGAAATGACAACCCACTCCAGTATTCTTGCCTGGAGAATCCCACAGACAGAGGAGCCTGGTAGGCTACAGTCCATGGGGTCGCAAAGAGTCAGACACGACTGAGCAACTTCACTTCACTTCACTTTACCCTTACAATAACCATATGAGATCAGTAGCATTATTATTAATGGTACCATTTTACAGATAAGAAAAGTGAAGCTTAAGAGATTATATGATTTAACCAGGATCATTCACATGAGGTAATAGAATTTGGGTTTAAAACCAGATGGTTTAACTTTGGAGTTTATAGGCTTGAGCACCATGCTATACAGCTAAGTGTTAAATTAATGGAAGTAGCCACAATTAACAAGAGCACAGATGCAAGTACCAGACACATCAACTGCTGTACACCTCTATCTGCAGAGAAAATTCAGGATAATGAGGCTCCTGATAGCGACAAGAAAGCTGACCAGAATAGAGCGATGGAAGTAATGCGATACAATGAGATTCAAATGCTCTTAAAAGGATGTCTTCTCTAACCAGGAAAATAGTTTACAATAAGCAAGATTCATAATCAACAAAACAGAACGGACTTCAATGCCTGGCTTTGTCGTCTCACTTTGGAATTGACAGAGAATCAGTTTGCTGTGTAGGCATTTCGTGGTAATGACTTTACTATTATTAACAACGACAACAGTTCCAGGCAATATTTCATATTTGCATAGCAAGCCTTCAACAGAGGAGCAAAAGCACCTGGCAAACATCCTCATTTTTATTATTGATGGCTTAGATTAGTGGAGCACTTTTCTATGAAGGAGTTCACTAAGGCTTCCATGGACTCTCGTGACACAGATAGACAAGCAATCCATTTCTGCATTTTTACATGTGGAAAAACCAAAGCCCAAGGACCTTTTTATAATTGCTGAGTAATACCGTGGCTGTGTCTACAATGACCTCAAAAGGAACCTGGCATTCCCCTTTCTTACTGATGGAAGCCCTTCTTACTCCAGATTGTCTGGACATGGGTACCTTCTCTATCTACCGGACCCTTTCCTGCCCATTCTTACCACCTCTTCTTCAGTTCTCACTCCTTCCCTCCCCGTAGCAGCTCAGCTCACCTCCATCCTCTCTCCTCCTCAAACCACTCTCAGTCTTGCTGCCAGATTCATTTTCTTCACTCTGCTCAGAAAACGGTGGTAGTTCTTCTTGGTGTACGGAAAACAGACCCAGTTCCTTCAGAGATCATTCACGACCTCCCTTAATCTGGCCCCACGCTTTTTCCCAGCCGTGTTTGACTTCAATCTCCTCTGTGCCTGTATCATATAGCCTAAACTTAAGAACCCCAAGCCCACTCTTTTCTTTACTCATTCTACCGCCTCTTCTAGAAGTAACCTTTCTAACTCCAACGCTGAGTGCTAAAATTACCTTCCCAGTTCCACTCTGATGCCATCTCCTCATGAATCCCTCCTGGCAACACCTTAGTTAAAAACGGCTGCTCCCTCCAACTCCACAATACCCATTTAACCTTTATTTGTTGCGCTTGCTGAATTCTACCTGGGGCTACTGCGACTTATAAAGGTATATANAAATTACCTTCCCAGTTCCACTCTGATGCCATCTCCTCATGAATCCCTCCTGGCAACACCTTAGTTAAAAACGGCTGCTCCCTCCAACTCCACAATACCCATTTAACCTTTATTTGTTGCGCTTGCTGAATTCTACCTGGGGCTACTGCGACTTATAAAGGTATATATCTATCTCAGAACGTTCTATCACTGAGATTCACAGAGTCAGCAAGGTGTCGGGCCCTGTGACAGCTAAGAGGTGAAACAAGAGACATAGATCTCTGCCTTCACAAAGGTTACAATCTTACAGGATTTCTCATCTCGAGTTTCTCCTTTGAATGACCAAACACACTATAGTCTCTGTTCTTCCACAAATGATGCCATTCTAGGTCATAAAAGAGATGTTAACTCATTGCATACAACAGATGCTTTTTAGAAGTGGTTCTCCAGACTTCCGTGGTGGTTCAGTGCTTAAGAATCTGTCTGCCAATGCAAGGGACACGGGTTCAATCCCCAGTCTGGGAAGATTCCATATGCTGTGTGGGCAACTGAGCCGGTGCATGGTAACTTCTGAGCCCACACTCTAGAGCCTCGAGCCTCAACTACTGGGCCCATGTGCTACAAGTACTGAAGCCCACAGACCCTAGAGCTTGGGCTTTGCAACAAAAGAAGCCACCGCAGTAAGAAGCCCCCACTCACAGCAACTAGAGAAAGCCTGTACACAGCAACGAAGACTCAGCACAGCCCAATATAAGTAAATAAATACTTTTTTTGTTGTATTTTTTTCATTTAAATTTACTTATTTTAATTGGAGGCTATTTACTTTACAGTATTGTATTGGTTTTGCCATACATCAACATAAATCCACCAAAGTCACTCTCCAAGTATCCTACATGTGCTAAGTCACTCAGTCACACCAACTCTTTGCAGCCCCATGGATTGTAGCCCGTCAGGCTCCTCTGTCCATGGGATTTTCCAGGCAAGAACACTGGAATGGGTTGCCATTTCCTACTCTAGGAAAGTATCATATATAGATGTCCTGAAGGTCCTCAAGCCTTTTTCAGAGGGGCCCCTGAGGTCAAAACTAACTCCAAATAATATTAAGACACAGTTTGCCATTTCACTCTTATTTTCCTCTCAGATTTGTAATGCAGTCCTCCAGAGACTGCATGGTGTGTGATACAATACAGACGGAAGGCATAGGTAGATAAGAGGATTCAGCGGTCTTCCATTAAGCCAGTCATTAAACAGATGTACAAAAACGCAACACCAAGCTTGTTGCTAACTTATTTTTGGTTTGTAAAAGGAAGTATTCATTCAAAGATACATTAAACATATCTAACAGTTTACTGTTACTTTTTAATTACTGAAGTATTTCAAACTGATATCTTAATTTCTGATACTGTAAATACCAATGGTAGGAGGAGGCTTCCCAGGTGGTGCAGCAGTAAAGACTCCACCTGCCAATTCAGGAGCCACAGGAGATGTGGGTTCAATCTCTGGGTCAGGAAGATCCCTTGGGGAAAGAAATGGCAACCCACTCCAGTATTCTTGCCTGAGAAATCCTGTGGACAGAGGAGCCTGGCTGGCCACAGTCCATGGAGTCGCAAAGAGTCAGACACGATTGAGTGACTGGGCACACAGACAAATACCAATGGATATAACGCACATAACAAAACTTCGAGTTTTTCAACAACTATCGAGTGTGTAAAGGAATCCTGAGGCCACAGAGTTTGAGAATGGCTACCTTAGAGACCAGGGATGCATGTGTTTCTGTGGAGCCCCAGTCAAGAAGGTCTGAGTGATTAGTTGAGTGATTTGTAATTGCACTGTTCCCGAACTTGTCCTCTGTTAAAACAACTCTCCGTCCTACGTGTGAGATGAATTTATTATTGAAGCTGCAGCACCTAGCACAGAGGCAGCCAACACATACTTGAGAGAGAAAGGAAGAGGAAGGAAGAGGGGGAGAGAGGTGGGGTGGAGAGAGGAAGGGAAACAGGAAGGAAAGAAGGAAGGAGGAGGGAAAGGAGGAGGCGTGTCTCCTTCATTCTGCAAAAATTCTACCACAGTAACCTGTCCACGGAAATCATTAACCTTCAAGTAAATGTGTCGCANGAAGAGGGGGAGAGGGGTGGGGTGGAGAGAGGAAGGGAAACAGGAAGGAAAGAAGGAAGGAGGAGGGAAAGGAGGAGGCGTGTCTCCTTCATTCTGCAAAAATTCTACCACAGTAACCTGTCCACGGAAATCATTAACCTTCAAGTAAATGTGTCGCATCGATATGATTCCTAAGGTGATTAAGATGCCAGTAGTCTGATATGTTGGTACATCCCCAATACAGCTTAGAAACCATCGTTTTAAAGACAAAGTTTTAAAGAATCTTCTCATAAATAAATGAACAATCATTTATGCACACTAATCCTTCAATATCAGAGGATAATTTTAAGATAAAGAAAGATACAAATTAGGAAAACAGATGCAGCCAATTTGGTTGTGTCTGCATAAGTTATCTTCCTCATGGATAATAAAATCTCAATGATTAGAAGTGACTTCCTATAGTTAAAATACTTTATCCCAAGATCTAGAGTAAGAATGGGTAGAATTAAGCCAAAGATAATAAATGGGGGCGGATGAAAGCAAAACGAGGCATAGGCAAGTTTGTCTTCAAGATCCTCTAAATCTCTATCTGGCCTAGTCTTCCCCTTCAGCTGCCCATGACACTGCTTGTCATCCCTATGAAGTCCCTTCCCTGACCAAGGCCACCCTCACCAAGGTACTCCACTTGGCCTGGCCTTCGGGGCATTAGTCTATGCTTTTATTCAGTCTGTACAATTTAATCCATATAATTTTTACAGTCACAAAGAAAATTAAACATCATCTATCACAACTCCCTCATACACAATTGAAACTCAACTAGGTTAAGATTTGACCCAACAGGTCAATTAATTCATGACAAAGCTGCAGTGAGAATCTGACATCTAGTTCTCTTCCTTTTCCAGAAATAATATAATGAAAAATTCTAAATGATCTGCTCAACCCCTTACAAAGCACTCTCTTTCAGACCACTCTTAATTCCCTCTCCATGTAACAACTTTTCCTATATATTCCATTTCCTTAACATAGTCTCCGATGTTAATGCAGTAAGACATTTAACCAACCATGGATGTTATCTATATTCAAAATCCATTAAAGTCAATCATACTTTAACTGAAGTTAGTTTATCAGTTTAGTTCTCCAACCTCTTTACCTCATAATATTGGAAGGGGCTCACAGCATAGCTTATGGAATCTTAGTTCTCCAACCAATTCTCCAGACCCCAGCAGTGAAAATACCAAGTCCTAACTGCTGGACCACCAGGGAATTCTCATAAGATTTCTATTGTAATAGGAACAGTCTTCAACCAAAGGAGTAAGTGGGAATCTCACACATTATATCAGGGTCAGAAACATGAGAACTGAGAACCAGAGGACATTCTGGCTCCTTAAATCATGACACAAAGTCAGAGAGAAATATATACACATGGTACATCATGCTCACTAGCTTCGGTCATGTACGACTCTTTGCAACCATGTGGAGAGCAGCCTGCCAGGCTCCTCTGTCCATGGGGTTCACCAGGCAAAAATACTGGAATGGGTTGCCATGCCCTCCTCTAGGGGATCTTCCCAATCCAGGGATCAACACGAGGTGCCCTGGATCTCCTGCATTGCAGGCAGATTCTTTACCATTGAGTCACCTGGGAAGAGAAGCTCTCTGTCTATATATATATGTACATATATATATGGATATGGAAAGATATATAAATAGAAAAAAAGAAAGAAAAATAAACAGAGGAAGGAGAAAGAAAATAACAAGGAGAAAAAACATAGCCCAAGGGACTTTGTAGAAAAATAACTAGACTACAAAAAAAATGCATCAAAAATTGTACCTCTGGATATAATTTGGAAACTGTACAATCTGGAAAGCAGCCTAACAGTCTTCTTTGCTTTATCAACCAGTCAACATATATTCATGCAGTACTAACAAGTATCAGCCACTGTGCTAGGCATAGACAAGTCAAAGATAATTAGATCTGGCTCAAATTACTCACAGGCTAAGGTAGAGAGACAGACATTAAACAGTTAATAAAACACTGTAGTAATGCAGTGAGAAGCTGCAATCCTTTGGGCACCTGATGGGAAGAGCCAACTCATTGGAAAAGACCCTGATGCTGGGGAAGACTGAAGGCAGGGGAAGGGGGAGACAGGATGAGATGGTCGGATGGCATCACCGACTCAACAGACATGAGTCTGAGCAAACTCTGAGAGACAATGAAAGACAGGGAAGCCTGGCATGCTGCTGTTCATGGGGTCACAAACAGGTGGATGTGACTGAGCGACTGAACAACAAAATGCAGTGAGATAGGCATGTGTAGGCTGAGGTGAGAACGCCTCAACCTTATGGAAGGATTCAGGAAGGGTTTCTGGAAGGAGTAACATCTGATGAAGTCTAATGTGAGTCTAAGCAGCACCTCTCGAACACAAAACCACCTGAGAATCTTGTGGGAAAAATTCTGAATCAGTAGATGCAGGAGAGACTTGAGATGCTGTGATTCTAGTCAAGCTCCAAACAGTGTTTGAGCTGTTGGTCCCCAGATAATTCATTGAATTGCAAAGGTCTTTAAAAATGGCCAATGACTAAGTAAACGATGGAGAGGGTAAATACAGGCGGAAGAGACAATATGAAGTAAATTACAGAAGAAACACTTGAGTGTGTGATGAAACTGAAGCACATTGGTGTCCCCAGGTAATTGGAGAGATAGTCACTGCTAAGTTGGAGGTAGACAGGAGTATGGTATATTTTAAGTAGAGAGGAATTTATTACATAGGCAACGGAGCACATCTAAGTAAGCTGGGCGGTTACACAGTAAAAACTGCACATCAAATCTGGAGGCTTCATTGGTAGAATCATGAGCAAGAAGACAATAAGCAAGAAGACAATATGCTAGACTACTTTAAATAAAACTACTCACAGTGATGATGAGGGCCTAATTTGTGCTGTTAGCAATAGATTTATTTCAAAGGGAACTGACGTGAGAAATGTTTAGGAGATAAAGTAGGTCAATTTATTTTGACTTATTAATGTAAAAAAATCAAAAAAGTCACTATTTCTTTGCATCCTTTGTCATCCAGGTGTCTATTCTTAATCTGCCGGTAACATATGATCTTGAACAAGACACTGAACTTCTTTTCACACTAGGTTTCACATTTTAAAACAGTAAAGAGTTGACCCAAATAAACACTGTGGTCTCTTTAAACCCTAAACTTTATAATCCTATGAATTAAATTCATCTCTCATTGAATAGTGCAACCAACAAATATATTCTTAAAGCCTACCGCAAGACCTAGAATATATTTAAATATACATTGCATTACTCACTTTGAAGCTACCTAGCCAGCATGTCTGCAAATTTGAGACTTTTAAAATCCTCCCCCTTCTTCACCCATGATATTCATTACTGGGTCAATTAATTTGCACTTGTGTCCTATTGATGATTCTTTGGTTTATGCCCTTATTATTTTTCAGCTGAGCTCCTGCAATAGTAGCTAATAAGTCCCCTGGCTCTAATCTAAACCCTTTTCAAACATGATTCAAGAAACTGCTTGGTAGCTCAGTGGTAAGGAATCAGCCTGCCATGCAGAAGACACAGGTTCAATCCCTGATCCGGGAAAACCCCACATGCATGGAGGAGCTAAGCCCGTGCCCCACAGCTGCTGAGCCCTCCCCCTCGAGCCCACAAGCCTTAACTACTGAGCCCACATACTGCAGCAACGGGAGCCTGAGCACTCGGAGCCTGAGCTGCACAACAAGAGAAGACCAGCTCCAATGAGAAACCCACGTAACACAGCTAGAGAGTAGCCCCCGCTCACCACAACTGGAGAAAATGGAGCAACTTGCAGCAATGAAGATCCAAAACAACCAAAAATAAATAAATTTTAAAAAAAGAAACTGAAGAACTCCGGAGTCAGAAAGACCTGGGCTTAAATGCTAAATCCTCTGCTTCTTGGTTATGTGATTGCTAACAAGTTATTTAACCTCTCTAAGCCTGAGTTTCCTTATCTATAAATCATAGGGATGATATGAGGATTATATGTTTGTAAAGTGCTTAGCACAGTGATTATTACACAGCAAGAACTCCATAAGTGCTAGCTGTCATTCTGAAAGACTAGTCTCATAAAGACTTGAGCAGGCACTTCACAATAGAAGATCAAATGGCCAACAAAAATTTAAAAAATTCTTCTTCCTTAGTAGTCAGTATGAAGTACAGTTAGGTATCCACCTGATCAGCAAATTTTGAGAACTTAAAAATGAAGCGTTGGTGAGGATATAGAGCTTTTTGTATACTGCTGATGGGGATGTAATTTCATGCAATCAATTGAGGAGAATATTTGGCATTATTTAGAAAAACTTGGAGAAGGCAGTGGCACCCCACTCCGTACTCTTGCCTGGAAAATCCCATGGATGGAGGAGCCTGGTAGGCTGCAGTCCATGGGGTCGCTAAGAGTCGGGCATGACTGAGAGACTTCACTTTCACTTTTCACTTTCATGCATTGGAGAAGGAAATGGCAACCCACTCCAGTGTTCTTGCCTGGAGAATCCCAGGGACAGGGGAGCCTGGTGGGCTGCCGTCTATGGGGTCACGCAGAGTCAGACATGACTGAAGCGACTTAGCAGCAGCAGCAGCAGCAGAGAAACTTAATGTGCACAAACCCCAAAACTCAAGAGTTCCTTTCCTTGTTATGTATACTAGAGAAGTTCTTATACATGCACTCTAGAATCTATGAGCAACAATATATGTGCATTAAAAATACCATATGTATACTTAATGTTATCATATATAAATATATGTATTTATTAAAATTTACTTAGTACATTTATATATAAATAACTCAGGTTAATAATTAGGGTCGATTTCCTTTTGGATTGACAGAAGGAAATCAACCCCGAACATTCATTAGAAGGACTGATACTGAAGCTGAATCTCCAATACTTTGGCACCTGATGCAAAGAGCTGACTCATTAGAAAAGTCCCTGTTGTTGGGAAAGTTTGAAGGCAAAAGGAGAAGAAAATGACAGAGGATGAGATGGTTAGATAGCATCATGGACACAATGGACATGAATCTGAGCAAACTCCAGGAAATAGTGAAGGACAGGGAAGCCTGGGATGCTGCAGTTCATAGTGTCGCAAATAGCTGGACACAACTTGATGACTGAACAACAACATACATAGACAGACACACATAAGTAATATAGAAACAATCCAAATGTCTATCAATGGTGAAATGGATAAGTAAATTCTGATGTATTCAGAGAGTCAAATACTACTTAAGTTACTTGAATAAACTACATACATTAACATGAGCCTTACAGTGTTTCACAGGCTTCCCTGACAGCTCAGTTGGTAAAGAATCCACCTGCAATCCATCCAGTTTGATTTCTGGGTTGGGCAGAATCGCTGGAGAAGGGATAGGTTACCCACTCCAGTATTCTTGGGCTTCCCTGGTGGCTCAGCTAGTAAAGAATCCATCTACAATGTGGGAGACCTGGGTTTGATCCCTGGGTTGGGGAGATCCCCTGGAGAAGGGAAAGGCTACCCACTCCAGTATTCTTGCCTGGAGAATTCCATGGTCCATTGGGTCACAAGAGTCAGACACGACTGAGCAACTTTCACTGTCACTAGAGGGTTTCACAAAATCAAGTGATAAAGAATATATATACTATCATGGCTTCCCTGGTGGCTCAGACAGTAAAGAGTATGCCTGCAATGTAGGATACCCAGGTTTAATCCCTGGGTCAGGAAGATACCCTTGAGAATGGAATGGCAACTCACTCCAGCATTCTTGCCCAAAGAATTCCATGGAAAGAGGAACCTGATGAGCTATAGTCCATGGGGTCACAAAGGGTCAGACACGACTGAGCACCTGTCACTTTCCTTCACCACGATTACAAGATTGAAAACCTACAAAGAAAGGCAAGGGGATAAGTGACAAAAGGCAGAGTACTGGTTACCTCTAGCGGGGAAGGAAAAGCAAGGAGCACGAAGGGCTTACTGGGAGTCTGCTTGGTGGTTATACAAGGTTTGCTCTCTAATTATTCTTTAACTAAATTTGTTTTATGTACTCTTCTGCTGCTGCTAAGTCGCTTCAGTCGTGTCCGACTCTGTGCAGCCCCATAGATGGCAGCCCACCAGGCTCCCCTGTCCCTGGGATTCTCCAGGCAAGAACATTGGAGTGGATTGCCATTTCCTTCTCCAATGCATGAAAGTGAAAAGTGAAANTGCTATGGCCTCCTCCAGGGGATCTTCCCAACCCAGAGATCGAACCAGTGTCTCCTGTGTCTTCAGCATCTCTTGCGTCTCCTGCATTAGCGGGTGGGTTCTTTACCACTGGCACCACCTGGGAAGCCCCATATATAAGCATATATGTTCCTGAAAGGAAGTAAGTGTTAGAATTTAGATCAGAACCAGTAATGTACTAGAGAAGATGAGGCAGTAAAATGTAGAGTTATGTTGCAGATAATAAATGCCACCGAAAAAGACTGTTATGTAGACACCCAACTGTTATGCAGCCACAGGAAACTGCTCACTGCAATCATCTTGCTTAGACTAGCCTCATCCAGGGTGGTAGCATCATGGTGCTGTATGACGCACTTATGCACCTAAAGACCTCAAGCTCCTTCACGTGGTCTTAATAGCACCACGCCATCAGTTAAACACTGACGTTCACCTCTTTAGTTCACATGATTTGGGAGCAGTGTTTCTTCAGATCCACAAACTAAACCATATGCAATATTTACATTGGTTATATAGATCACATGTTTCCTGCTAAGGAACGTTTTGGGGTTTGCAACTCACCACTGCTTGTATGGTTTCTCATCTACAGGAAATGGGTCTAATTCAACAGCTTCTTGCCTGAGTCGCCATAACAGAGATCTGAGATGGTGTTGCCCTTGGTGTTTCTCACGCTAGCCTGAAATCAAAGCAAAACCACGATCAAGTTTGATTTTACCATTTCAGTGGGGATTTCACCTGCATTTAGAAAAATCAAAAGACTAACAAAGACGTTGGGGGATGGGTAGTGAGCACACAAGGGGAAGGAATAAAACCTCAAGGTAGTTCACTCTGTTCAAATTTATCAAACACTAGAACTCTGGTGTGGCCATCACGAGAGTAGCTGGATACTTTAAAATCTGAACATAAGTCTAATCAGTAATTGTTACCTTGGTCGACATGGATTTGAGTTTGAGATAGGAGGCACCGTATTCAGCTTCAACTATAAGCTCCCTGGTACATGTTTACACAGTCTGCTCCTCTTAAAGAACAATGGGTTCATATGGAAAAATGCATTACAGAGTCATCGATAAAGGAGAAGTTGGAAATTTTTCTGAACTATGTGAAATAAAATGAAACTAAACTGAATTTGAGCAACCATGCTCCAACAAAAAGTATTTAATAAAGAAGGCAAAAAATAAATTAAAATGTTAAAAACTGAAGTTGGTGTAAAGCTAGAAAGAGACCTTATGTATATTTTTCCATAATCTGATCCAGTTACAGAAGTAGGTTTGTAGCTTCAGTCTGTTACTGTTACTTTTTGGCATTATATTGGAAAAAAATCTCCAGGACTGTGCCAGTTTTCTATGTTCTAGGGCTTCCCTGGTGGCTCAGTGGTAAGGAACCCTCCTGCCAATGTAGGAGATGCAGGTTCAATCCTTGGGTCAGGACATCCCCTGGAGGAGGAAATGGCCACCCACTCCAGTATTCTTGCCTGGAAAATCCCATGGACAGAGGAGCCTGGCGGACTCCAGTCCACGGGGTTGCAAAAAGTCAGACATGACTGAGCACACACACAGTTGTTCCAAGCAAGAGTTCCCTTCCAGGCCGAGTACTTACGACCGTTGTTGGACTTCTCCCCCACCACATCTTCCTGCCCTCCCCATCCCAACGTGGCCTACCACCATTTCAGAAGGCGTGAATTTCTTTCTCCTGTGAATCCCTATTGCATTTGTTGAATAGGGTCACTTGCTCATATACCACGTTTGTTATTTAACCTCATCTCCCTAAATGACTATAAGCTCCCTAATGGCAGAAGCTGTGTTGTTTGTACGTGTGTTAGTTGCTCAGTCATGTCTAACTCTTTGAGAGTCCATGAACTCCTCTGTTCATGGGATTTCCCAAGGGAAAATACTGGAGTGGGTAACCATTCCCTTCTCCAAGGGATCTTCCTGACCCAGGGATCAAACCCAGGTCTCCTGCATGGCAAGCAGATGCTTTACCATCTGAGCCACCAGGGAAGCCCAGAAGCTATGTTACAGTTTCAAACTCTATCACCCACAGAACTTAGATAACTCTGTGCATGGGATACCTTCATTCATGGAATAGTGATTGTGCCCCTACTATGCACCAGGCAGACACAGTCAGTGCCTGACAGAGATTATAATTGAGTAGTGAATACATGAAGCCCAGGAAGCGGTGATTACTGTGCTCCAGGATAAGTGCTATGACAGGAAGCACAGATGCTAAATGTACATTGCCAAATAACAGACACACCAGCCTGACTTCTCTATCTGGGCTTTCAGATCCTATTTCCAATGTATGAGAAGAGGATGATTACTTTAAGAAACTCATTTTCACAAAGTACATGAAGCACCCAAGCAGGTTAACATCCAAAACCCAGGAGGCGGTTTTACATCTATGAAGACAAGTCAGTACTGGGTTATGTGTGTGTTTTCCTGCTTACACACACACACACACACACACACACACACACACAATGTAGCAGAAGTCTTATTTGTTATGCAGGCCACTCTGCAAATGCCTAATTGCCCTGGAGGAGAATTTCATTTTATATCTGTGTGCCACGTGAGGTTTTAGAGCAGCTATGGGTTAGGAATGCTTCTAAGGAAACTTCAGTTCTTTCTTTCTCCACTCATAATTTAATTTCCATTCCTAGGAGCATTAGTTCTATAAGCCTATGAGTTTCACATCTCACAGTTACCAGGGATAAGACCAGTGAGAAAGGCTTGTTATAAATCTAAAATGTCAATTCAACTAGAAAATCCTTTATCAAAAATAATCAGAAACTTGCAGTCCAGTTTTTAAACTAAAAAATGTTTCTTTCAATTTAAGATATCACCTGAAGTCTCCATTTAGAGTTTCTACCAAGATTCACAATTAAGAAACGGAGTTCTCTTTCATTAAATAGTGGGGGGAAACAACCTGAAACATACAGGCTTTCCACTTTTCCCTCTTTGCCTTGATTTTCTATAAGGATAAAATGTACTCAAACTAAAATATCTTTAGTCCAAACCCTTACAAGTCTGCTATGAAAATATGTACAGATAGGTACATTTCTGAAAATCCAGGCTCCAGATCCAAATTAAATTTTCAATCAGTTTGCAGCATGATTTTGTATCTGAATCAGCAACAGTGTCTCATTTCAGACTTATGCAATGCACTAAATATCTCTCATGTGCTAAAGAAGCAAATGGATTCTGTTCTTTATCAATAAGCATCTCCCCCTGCAGTCTATGGGCCCAACTTTTCCCACAAGTCCTTAGTCCTAGGAAGAAGCTGTAGGAGATGCAAGTATGATAGGAAGGAAGCCCTCAGCCTATAGCAAATAAGGCACTATACCTCTTTGTGTCATCCTTGGACACTTTGTGCCTCTTTTTTGCATAAGTATTGCGATGTCCAACCAAAGGATAAAAGAGACTACAAGACAAAACAGGGCAATGGAGAAAGAATTTAAAATGTCAATTTATCACTTCTTATTGTAAGTGAAGCAAGTCTCTCTTGCTTTTAGTTCATTATCTCACTAGCAACTAAGAAATCATTTGATTTGAGCACACCAATCCCATGTAAAGTCTTAAAGCTACAAATGGGACCTGCAGCCAGAACTAGATCAGGAAGGCAGAGCATCTGCCCTCATGCTTAACAAGAGAAACCCAATTTGCCTTCTTTCCCTTATCATCTGTATTCAAAGACTATTACACTAAGATTCAGTTACATAAAGTCACACACACACACAAAACAAATAAAAACAAAAAGCCCTCCCTTTAAGTATGGGGGGCTTTATCCCATTACTTAAAAATTAGGCAGATTCCTTTTGCTTATGATATTCCTATAGGATATACTAACAAAGGGAAATCCTATGAATTTTCCTGTAATTTTTAAATATACACATATTTTAGGGCATCTACCATCCATTCTCAGTTCATTTCAGCCTTGAAAAATATTGACCACACACTATGAAACCATTAAACACTAATAGCTGCAGACATACCAGACAATGCCAGCAAAAACACAGTTGGTCCCTCTGGGATCCGTTCATGAACATCCCCTTCCAGCCTGGCAAACACGCTCCTCCCCACAGCAGATGCTGTTCTGGGGCAGACAAGCAGGAAGCTGGAGGCAGCACCTGGTCTTTCCCACTGGACGTATCATTTCTTACTGTCTCATCATCAAGAGTCTTTTCACCCACACTGTGAAGATTTTATAACACCAGGAGACTGTTGGATTAAAGACACCTTGCAACAACGAGAGGGAGAGATGCGCAAATGAGGAAGCAAGAAGACTCTTAATATCTAAGGTCATACCACCTTTGTCACTGGATTTTCCAGTTCCGTTGTCAGGGCGAGAAAACCCAGTGTGCTTTGTGTGATCAAATAAGCTAACTTAGTACTTTGTGTCAATTTTAAGAGTGAGATCAAGGTAGTGGAAGGAATACATACCCAGAGATGGCAAAACTGCTACATCCTAACTGTCTGACCCCTATAATCCGATGGCTCCAAAGTGGAGTCGGAAGCTGGCGAGCTCATCCACGAGCGTGAGCATCACTGTCTAGATGTACAACACAAACACTCACCTAAGGCAGATATTTACAGAAGCCTCTCTGAGAGTCATGGGCCTTCCTGTAACCATTTTAACACATGCATCAGCGTTCTGTGAGATCTTCCGGGGTCTGACAACTGGCAGAGGAGGGGCAGAGGGAGCAATCAGACCTCGGACTGGCAATGCCTGGTGCACTTAGACCCAATTTCCTTCCGTCTAAACTGTGGCCTGTCCCATAGGACTCAGCCTGCCTCTGCCAGGTCCGTTCATAAAAGTTACTGTCAACACACCAAGGCAGGGAGGGTGGCTGTGCAGACGCTGTGGAGCTCTGCAGCAAAGATAGCCCGTGTAAACAACCTTGTGACTGCCTCAGCGCCAGCTGCCATGGGATAAGCCATTCTTCTGCTGTGGTTAAATTGCAGTACCCTAGGAATGTATGCATTTAAGGGGGTAAAAGCAGAGACTTGGTCTCTAGATTTAAATGGAGAGGAGGGGGAAAAAAGAAATATGCCTTGATTTTCTTGAAATGGCTCTAGTCTTGATTTACTTGAAGAGCTTCCTATAAATCACATTTATTTTGCTGCAGGCACAAAGACATCATTTCTGCTAAATATACTGCCCTGGTCCTTTCTGATGATAGCTCTTTTTCTCCCAAATGGGCTCTGACATTTCTAGGGGACACAGTATCCCAGTACAGAGTACCTGGGAACCATGCCATAAAGAAAAAATTGCTGCCTGCTGTTGCCTAGATCACTTTCTTAAAGGGACCCTTTACCTGTACGACTGCAGTGCCAATGTTTCCTCTTATCTTTAACCTGACCCCCCGCCACTTCCCATTCTATGTTCCTCTCCCCAGCTCAGATTTAGCCTTGGCTCTCTCTGCAAGAGTAATGCTGTTAGTTTTGCAACTACAATACAAAAAAATACCATTCCCTAACTAAAATATGTAAATATGCCCCCAAATATCTCTTTAAGCGCAACATCTCATGAAGTAAACATAAATGCATAACTTAAAGATGTGATTTTTTGATGTTTTATGGAGCCCACAGCATTTCTTAAATATGGGACTAAGGCAAGCACTTCTAACAAGCACAGCTGTTTCACTCTCTCTCTAATTTTCTCTTCCTTTTTGCAGCTCTGCATTGGTCTAAAAAACCCCTGGTCACAATAAAAATGCTCCCTCCCACCCTCTGCCAACCCTCACTCCAAACAGAAAGGTTTCAACACGCCCAAGTCCTGGGAGAGATGCTCGGCACAGAAGGAAAGGCTGGTGGCTTCTTGCCTCAGAGGTAGTTCGCTTCATTAATCTCCTCTCCACCCCATCTCTGCCCCCCTCTCCCATGCTCACTCTCCCGCCCCACCAGGAGCAATCAATAGACATCACACCACCCTCCAAAACACCGTTTAGAACCCAGAATGAGCAAAGAGCCACCTACCATTCCGTGCTCGAGAACTACGGTCCTGATCCAGCAGCGTTTGCCCCAGAAATCCTCCCTACTTGTCTCTCATTAACCACATTCCAAACTGTAATAAGGAATAGATTGTTTGGAGGTGGGGAAATTGCTTAAAATTAATGATGGACAGGTGATTGCCAAGAAAACCCAAGCGTAAAGTCACTCGAGCCCCTAGGAATTGAGGGGTGAGGAGAAAAATGGAATACCGTAAAAACGAAAAAGGAAAGAAAAAAGGTAAGTACAGAACAAGCACCAACCACCCCCATAAAAATAAAAAGAGAAGGGGAGGTTTAAAATAAAAGAAGACGACGAAGAGTGGCTTGCTGAATCACCCTCTTTCACTGCCTGGAAACCATTGTGCAGCGCGATGCTGCCTGTACCATTGTGGAACCGACCAGAGGAGACGGACAGAGGGCTTGGGGAATAGGGTTGCTATGGCAACCGAAAGGAGCACACGTGACGTCAAAGCCAGAGAGGTCTAGGGAGGAGGGAGAGGGAGGAAAGGAGAAGAGGAAAAAGTCTCTGTGCGTCTGCAGCTACCGTGTTTTCCGATGAAATGAGGACCTGGCGAAACGGAAAGGAGCAGGGTTCGTTGGAGGCCGCTATCAGCACCTAAGACATCAGCCAGTCTGCGCAACGGGAACAGCTCTCTCCGTGCAGCCCTGGCCCAGCACTCGGCAGCGCTCAGAAAACAAATGCTTGCAGACCCAACACCATTGGAGATGGACTCAATCTATGCTTTTCAACTCACCCAGCTTTTTGCAAACAGCGCAAAGGCATGTCGTGCCTCTAAGTGTCAAAGCAAACAAGGATGGTAATAACCTCGGAGGCCAAGTGAGCGCTTGGGTCCCACATTTGAAATGTCACAATCCCTCTTGTCTGTTTCCTTATCTTTCAGAGACATCCTAAATAAATACCAACTAGACCAAAGTCAGCAAACTAATTCTGAGATTGCAGCTTGATTTTAGAAAGAAAATACTGATAATGTGAGTTACCAAATCTAGATTCTTTTTTTTTTAATTGGGTAATTCTTTAGAAAATGGATACAAATTGCATTATTACTATTTGGGGCAGATATCTCAATTTTATTTAAGTAATTTGCCCTATTTTGACTGTCAGAGTATATTTTTGTCTCCATATATTAATAGTTTGTTAAATGTTAAATATAGGTGCTTAAATAGAGATGTCATAGATTACTAAATCTAGAGTGTTAATCTGTAAATATTAGGTTTCTAGAGTGAGAGTTCAGAATAATGGAATACTCCCACTATTTTTTTAATTATCTTTTTTTTTTTTACCTGTTTAAAAATATTTTTTACTTAAGTAAATTTTTCAATACATATTTGGCCTAACCAGGCTCAACCCTTGGACATCTCAGGTTACATAATTGAATCAAATTCCTTTTTTTGCTTAAATAATTTTGAGGTAAGTTTCTGTGTATTGCAACCAAGTAACACTGAGCTTTATACCACTTGACACTATGTTTTAGAACTAGCACACATACATGAATAAGGAGCTTCTTCCATATGTTAACAGAAAAGATACAACTTGCAACAGATACAAATCAAGCAATGATTGATCCACTGAAACACATCATAAAACCATATGGGACCACATCAGATTCCCTCATTTTAGGAGGGAATCAAGGGGGGAAAAAAGTCTTGTGTGTTTTCTTTTTCATCCATTGGACAAGTTTTTGGATAATGTTTGTTCTAATTTCAAGTTCAACAAGAAGCAGTTGATTATTAATTTTTAGTCCTGGCAATGAACCTACCTTACAAGACAACTTTGTCTCAAGAAAAATATGTATTAACTAGCCAAATGACTTTATAGCGCAATACAATTGGCATTCTAGCTTTTAATTTACTTTATTCTAAGTTTTGATATCAAAAGTTAACTCTTAATAACTGTATATCAATGAGGAATAAATGAACTGCAAGCCCTACTACACACTGCAAACACAAAAATTAATTCAAGGTAAATTTACCCTGAAACATGAAAGCCAAACTATGTAAAGCTATTAGAATAAAATGTATCTTTCAGAAGAAAAAATAGTTTTCTATTCTCAGAGCACGCAAAGATTTCTTAGGACACAGAAAGTACTCACCATAATACGAGAAAAAAAAAAATAGACTTCATCAAAATCAAAAGCTTCCAAAATAACCATTAAGAAAATGAATAAGCAGCCTCAGGCTAGAAAAAAATATTATTGATAAACATGTCTGAAAATACATTTGATATTCACAATTTCTAGATTTTTAAAAAAATATCCCACAACTCAATGATAAAAACAATTTTGTTTAATGGGCAAAAGTCTTGAGCAGGCATTTGACAAAGAAAGATATATACATAGTCAATAAGTACATTAAAAAGTATTCAACAGAATTGTTCATCAGAGAAATGCAAATTAAAATTGCATAAATGCCATTTCACACTCACAAAAAAAAATGTTCTGAGTAGGGTATGGAAATCAGAGCTCTCTTACGTTACTTGTGGGAATATTAAATGGTAAAACTACTTTGGGAAATGGTTTGGTGGTTTTTAAAGATAAGCATATACCTACAGTATGACTCAACAATTCTATTCATAGTCACCTAAGAGAATAGAAATATTTGTCTAACAAAAAAAGTTATACATAAATGTTTATGCCAGCTTTATTTATAATTGGTAAAAACTGGAAACAACTCAAAGTATATCAACGGAAGAATGGGTAAGCAAACTATGGTATATTCATATCATAACATACTGTTTCAGCAGTGAAAAAAGAATGATAACTATGAACAGGTTAAAACCTATTCATATTTCTTCTATTAGGTGTTAATTCTTGATTTCATAAATGACAGTGGTAGACACCAACATTGCACTGGGGTATATTTTACTAGGGCTTTAATGCTCAACCTATTCATTTCAGTAATATTTAGATGATTAAAATGTTCTTTTAAGTCTATTCTATACAGCATAGAAAAAAATAATTTCCTAAAATTAGATCATCTAATACAAGCTAATTTTTAACACTTAAATATATTTCATTCCTTATTGGATAAAACCAAAACTCTTCATTTAAAGTCCTCAGTAAGAGAATATCACATTTTGAGAATGAACTATGGAAATACGCAACAATATCAATGAATCTCGAAAACATGCTACGTTAAAAAAAAATGAGACAAAAGAGTGTTTAGTATATAAATCCATTTACATAAAGCTCTAAGACAGACAGAAATATTCTATGGTGATAGAAATCAGAACTATGATTGAGGGAGCCACACAGCTAAAGGAAATTTAGGGAGTGATGAAAATATTCGACATCTTGATAGAGGTGTTAGTTATTACGTAGATGTAAGCATTTGTCAAAACTCTTCGAATTCTAACTCTTAAGATCAGTGCATTCACTCAGTGTAAATTAAGTTGCTGTTTTCAAAAAATTAAAGTCAATTCCCAAGAAGAAAATTGCTAAATGATCAATAAGTTAGAGCACCTAAACCTATAAATCTGGTCTTATACCTGAGTCCTGACTTTACAAACCCAAGCAGACCAATAGAGGACAATAACAGAACGGAAAACACAAGCGCTGTGGCGGATTCATGCTGATGTATGGCAAAACCAATACAATATTGTAAAGTAATTAACCTCCAATTAAAATAAATAGATCTATATTTTAAAAATTAAAAAAAAAGAAAATTAGAGACAGCAAGGGAACATTTCATGCAAAGATGGGCACAATAAAGGACAGAAATGGTATGGACCGTCATGGGGTCACTAAGAGTCAAACACGACTGAGCAACTTCACTTTCACTTTTCACTTTCCACTTTCACGCATTGGAGAAGGAAATGGCAACCCACTTCAGTGTTCTTGCCTGGAGAATCCCAGGGATGGGGGAGCCTGGTGGGCTGCCATCTATGGGGTCACACAGAGTTGGACACAACTGAAGCGACTTAGCAGCGGCAGCAGCATCAGTAGCAGAAGATACTAGGAAGAGGTGGCAAGAATACACTGATCTATACGAAAATGATCTTAATGGCCCAGATACCCACGATGGTGTGATCACTCACCTAGAGACAGACATCTTGGAGTGCAAAGGCAGGTGGGCCTTAGGAAGCATCATTACGAACAAAGCTAGTGGAGGTGATGGAATTCTAGCTAAGCTATTTTAAATCCTAAAAGATGATGCTGTGAAAGTGTTGCACTCAATATGCCAGCAAATTTGGAAAACTCAGCAGTGGCCACAGAACTGGAAAAGGTCAGTTTTCATTCCAATCCCAAAGAAAGGCAATGCCAAAGACTATTCAAACTACCAGACAATTGTGCTTGTTTCACAGGGTAGCAAAGTAATGCTCAAGATTCTCGGTAATCTCGAGATTACATCTGAGTATTCAAAGTAATGCTCAGGATATAAACCAGGAACTTCCAGATGTTCAAGCTGGATTTAGAAAAGGCAGAGGAACGAGAGATCAAATTGCCAACATCCATTGGATCATAGAAAAAGCAAGAGAATTGCAGAATAACTTCTGCTTCATTGACTACCCTAAAGCCTTTGACTGTGTGGATCACAGAAAACTGTGGAACATTCTTAAAGAGATGGGAGAACCAGAACACCTTACCTGCCTCCTGCTAAACCTGTATGCAGGTCAAGAAGCAACAGTTAGAACCAAACATGGAACAATGGACTGGTTCCAAATTGGGGAAGGAGTATGTCAAGGCTGTATATTGTTACCCTGCTTATTTAATGTCTAAGCAGAGTACATCATGCAAAATGCTGGGCTGGATGAAGCACAAGCTGGAATTAGGATTGCAGGGAGAAATATCAGTAAACTCAGATATGCAGATGACACCACCCTTATGGCAGAAAGTTAAGAACTAAAGAGCCTCTTGATGAAGGTGAAAGGGGAGAGTGAAAAAACTGGCTTAAAACTCAACATTCAAAAAATGAAGATCATGGCATCTGGTCCCATCACTTCATGGCAAATAGAAGGGGAAACAAAGGAAACAGTGACAAACTTTATTTTCTTGAGCTCCAAAATTGCTGCAGATGGTGACGGAAACCATGAAATTAAAGGATGCTTGAAGTGAATAAAAGTGAAGTCACTCAGTCATGTCTGACTCTTTGCAACCCCATGGACTGTAGCCCCACAGGCTCCTCGGTCTATGAGATTTTATAGGCATGAATACCGGAGTGAGTTGCTATCTCTCCTTGGAAAAGAAAGCTATGACAAACCTAGACATCATATTAAAAAATAGAGGCGTTACTTTCCAATGAAGGTCCATATAGTCAAAGCTATGTTTTTTTTCAGTAGTCATGTATGGATGTGACAACTAGACAATAAAAAGGGCTGAGTGCCAAAGAACTGATGCCTTCAAACTGGTATTGAAGAAGATTCTTGAGAGTCCCTTGGACTGCAAGGAGATCAAACCGGTCAACCATAAAAGAAATCAATCTTGAATATTCATTTTAAGGACTGATGCTAAAGCTGAAGCCCTGATGTTTTGGCCACCTGATGAGAAGAGTCGACTCATTGGAAAAGACCTTGAGGCTGGGAAAGATTGAGGGCAGGAGGAGAAGGGGGCAGCAGAGGACGAGATGGTTGGATGGCATCACTGATTCAATGGACATAAATTTGAGGAAGCTCCTGGAGATAGTGAAGAACAGGGCGGCCGGATGTGCTGCAGTCGGTGGGGTTGCAAAGAATCAGACATGACTGAACGACTGGACAACACAACAAATCAGACCAAGAAACAGAAACAGCTAGACTCCAGGTCACCAGGATCTTAAGAGACAGAGTAACCCCTCTGAAGTGAGGAAGACAATTGATGGAGATTTGCCTGACAAACAAGAAATGAGATGTTTAAAAAGAGACTTTTAAGAGATGCCTGGCAAGAACTAAATTCCGTTTCCTCTGTAGGAATTATTATTCAGCCACAGGAAAAAACCTGAAGGAAATGAAAGTGATCAATACCTGGTTTTCCGAACAATAAATGGCAAAGACCTCAGGGATAGGAGAACATAAAGGAATCAAGTGAGACTGGACTTCCAAGTAGGAATTTAATTTCTAAATCTAAGTCTCAAGTACATTCATGGGGGCTAACAGTAAAACCAATTACTGTACTGAGGTCTTTTGGGCTTCCCTTGTGGACCAGCTGTTAAAGAATCTGCCTGCAATATGGGAAATGTGGGTTCGATCCCTGGGTTGGGAAGATTCCCTGGAGAAGGGAAAAGATACCCCCTCCAGTATTCTGGCCTGGAGAATTCCATGGACCATGTAGTCCATGGGGTCGCAAAGATTCAGACAAGAGTGAGCCACTTTCAAGGAAGGAAGGTCTGTTACCAAAACTGGTCCCAGAGCAGAGATCTACTGGTTCTCATTTGCCAGGGACTTCCCAGGTTTTAGCAAGTCCACATGCCAGAAAATCCCTCAGGCTTCGGCAAACAGGGAAGGCTGACTCCCCTATTCCAGAATCTAGAATGGACTTGAACCCTCAAATGAGAATTAAAGGTCCCACCTGCAAAGAAATGATACAAATGAACTTACTTACAAAACAGAAACAGATTCATAGACCTAGAGAATGAATTTATGGTGGGTGGGGGGAAGGGATAGTTAGAGAGTTTGGGAGAGACATGTCCACACTGCTATATTTTAAATGGATAACCAACAAGGACCTACTGTACAGTACATGGAACTCTGCTCAATGTTATGTGGCAGCCTGGACGGGAGGGGAGTTTGGGAGAGAACAGACACATATCTGTTTTTGGATGAGTCCCTTCGCCGTTTACCTGTCTATCACAACATTGTTAACCAGCTATTGACCAGTTAACATCAACCTCAAAACAAAATTAAAAGTTTAAATAAAATATAATAAAAGCACTGAGAAAAACTGAGGTTAAAAACAACTATTTAAATTTCTTAAAATTAAATCAAAATTTATATCTCAAAATATCTTTTGGAAAGTAATTTTTAATTAATATATTTTATCATTCTACTTGGATAGGAAACACATGGCCAACAGCTTACCACGGCCATAATAGTCTTCAGTGGAATGTAACACATTATTGACCAGAGATGTACTAATGCCACAGGTGTTAATTTCTGCAAAAATTCCCCAGTCAATACTGTGTTAAAGTATTAATGATCCCTCATATGATCCAGTTTCACTTCTGCATATTTTTCTGAAAGAAACAAAACTATTAAATTGAAAAGACACACATGCACCCCCATATTCATTGCAGCATTATTTACAACAGCTAAGATATGGAAGAAACTTAAGTATCCATTGATAAATAAATGTATAAAGAAGATATGGTGTATACATAGTGTGCACACACATATATTTACTGGTGGCTCAGATGGTATGAGTCTGCCTGTAATGCAGGAGACCTGGGTTTGATCCCTATGTTGGGAAGATCCCCAGAGTTTCTCTGGTGGCTTAGATGGTAAAAAGATCTGCCTGCAAAGTGGGAGACCTGGGTTTGATTCCTGAGTTGGGAAGATCCCCTGGAGAGGGAAATGGCAACATACTCCAGTATTCTTGCCTAGAGAATTCCATTGACAGAGGAGCCTGGTGGGCTATAGTCTGTGGAGTCTCAAAGAGTCAGACACAACTGAGCAACTAACACACACATGTACAGTGTACATATATATATATAAATAAAATCACACACAACAGAATATTATTCAGCCATAAAAAGAATGAAATATTGCCATTTTTTTACAACATGGATGGACCTTAAAGGAATCACGCTAAGTGAAATAAGAAAGAAAATACATATGATCTCACTTATATGTCGAATCTAAACTAAACAAATGAAAAAACAAAAACAGCTCATAGGTACAGAGACTAGATTGCCAAAAGCAAGGGCCATGCCATCTGTGCTCAACTGTGTCTGAGTCTTTTGCGATCTCATGGACTACAGCCCACCAGGCTCCTCTGTCCATGGAATTCTCCAGGAAGGAATATTGCAGTGGGTTGCCATCATTTCTTTGTTGTTGTTGTCCAGTCACTCAGTTGTTTCTGACTCTTTGTGACCCCATGGACTGCAGCACACCAGGCTTCGCTATCCTTCACCATCTCCTGGAGCTTGCTCAAACTCATGTCCATTGAGTCAGGGGTGCCATCCAACAATCTCATCCTCAGTTGTTCCCTTATTCTCCTGCCTTCGATCTTTCCCAGCTTCAGGGTCTTTTCTAAAGAGTCAGTTCATCACATCAGGTGGCCAAAGTATTGAAGTTTTAGCTTCAGTCCTTTCAATGAATATTCAGGATTGATTTCCTTTAGGACTGACTGGTTGGATCTCCTTGCAGCCCTTCTCCAACACCACAGTTCAAAAGCATCAATTATTTGACCCTCGGCCTTCTTTATGGTTCAACTCACATTCATACATGACCACTGGAAAAACCATAGCCTTGACTAGATGGACCTTTGTCGGCAATGTAATGTCTCTACTTTTTAATATGCTATCTAGGTTGGTCATACCTTTTCTTCCAAGGAGTAAGCGTCTTTTGATTTCATGGCTGTAGTCACCATCTGCAGTGATTTTGGAGCCCAAGAAGTAAAGTCTGCCACTGTTTCCACAGTTTCCCCATCTATCTGCCATGAAGTCATGGGACCAGATGCCATTATCTTCATTTTCTGAATGTTGAGATTTANTCTTCCAAGGAGTAAGCGTCTTTTGATTTCATGGCTGTAGTCACCATCTGCAGTGATTTTGGAGCCCAAGAAGTAAAGTCTGCCACTGTTTCCACAGTTTCCCCATCTATCTGCCATGAAGTCATGGGACCAGATGCCATTATCTTCATTTTCTGAATGTTGAGATTTAAGCCAACTTTTTCACTCTCTTCTTTCACCTTCATCAAGAGGCTCCTCAGTTCCTGTTCACTTTCTGTTATAAGGGTGGTGTCATCTGCATATCTAAAGTTACTGATATTTCTCCCTGGAATCTTGATTCCAGCTTGTGCTTCATCCAGCCCAGCATTTTGCATGGNAGATGTGGTATCCGTTAAAAAGAAACTCATGATCTTATTGCAGAGTCAAGACTGACCCACTAGATTAAAAAAAAAACAACAACTCTAAATCCTTAAATTGTAGGGTAAAACAGTGGAGTCTCTTGTTAGAAGAGGGAAGACCTTAACATGGGGATCTATGCTAAAAGCATGGACCTCAAATCCTTTGTGTATTCAGAAGGAGCATGGTCCAATAAAAACAAGATCTATGTTCTAATTCCACTATGATGAACCATCTAGAAGGTGCTGGGCAGGCAGATGCTCTCCAGATTTCAGTTTCCTCTTTTATAAGATATGATAATTATAGTTCTTTAGCAAAATGAAAGAAAGAGCCTTAAGATGATTCTCGAGCAATGAATAGAATTTGGACAGTTGGAGATTTAAGGACAATGAGCTTAAAAGCGAGGAAAAACATATCACATTTAGACAAGAGTAAAGATATAATACTTCCCTGGTTGAGGAGAGTAGGAAAGTGGTGGGAGAAACGGAAAATCTTCAACAGATGGTCTGGTTGGTTTGCTATTGTATTACAAACCAAACATTTGTATTACAAATGGAAATGTAAGGCAGAGACATCAGGATCCATGGCTGAAGCCAGTTCTGGCTTTTTGAGTCATTAAAAAACATTATTTGACAACAATAATTCATAGTTGTTATCGTTTTATCACTAATATCTTCATAAACATCTTTACAGTTACTTTTGCTACTATCTTTTAAAAACATACTCTATCTCAAGAGCTAGGCTAAGTTTACAGACATCAGTTCCAATCACACAGCATTTCTTGATCAGNATTTGACAACAATAATTCATAGTTGTTATCGTTTTATCACTAATATCTTCATAAACATCTTTACAGTTACTTTTGCTACTATCTTTTAAAAACATACTCTATCTCAAGAGCTAGGCTAAGTTTACAGACATCAGTTCCAATCACACAGCATTTCTTGATCAGTGTCTCACTAACAGGTGCTTCCCAGGCGGTGCTAGTGATAAAGGATCTGCCTGCCGACACAGGGGATGCAAGAGACACAGGTTCTTTCCCTGGATCGGGAAGATCCCCTGGAGAAAGGAATGGCAACCGCCTCCAGGAAAATCCCATGGACAGAGGAGTTCATGGCATCGCAAAAAGTCGGACATGACTGAGCAACTGAGCACACATCTCACTAACATTTATCAATAAGCCACTGTGTGNCTTCCCAGGCGGTGCTAGTGATAAAGGATCTGCCTGCCGACACAGGGGATGCAAGAGACACAGGTTCTTTCCCTGGATCGGGAAGATCCCCTGGAGAAAGGAATGGCAACCGCCTCCAGGAAAATCCCATGGACAGAGGAGTTCATGGCATCGCAAAAAGTCGGACATGACTGAGCAACTGAGCACACATCTCACTAACATTTATCAATAAGCCACTGTGTGCTTGAGTCCATGCTCCATGACCATAGTCCTCACTACTATCCCATCAGCAGGTAGGATTATTGCCCCTACTTTAGAGACAAAAAACTAAGACTCGAAGTCATTACTCCAGGATCTCACAGCTGATAACTAGATGCATCAGGATTTAAATACATGTCTATCTGATTGAAGTTCCTATATTGAGAGAGTAAGAAGGGAAATGCTAATGAGGTTTAATTATAAAAGTAGTATCCTTCAAAGAGAAAGTCTTTGCAGACATTCAGAATAGGGGCACTAATCATGTCCTGTTGTTACTGTTGCTTTGTATGGTTTGTTGTTGTTCAGCTGCTAACTCATGTCCAACTCTTTGCAATCCCATGGACTGCAGCAGGTCAGGCTTACTTGTCCTTCACCACCTCCCAGGGTTTGCTCAAGCTCATATCTGTTGAGTCAGTGATGCCACCCTACTGACTCATCTTCTTTCATCCGCCTCTCCTCCTGCCCTCAGTCTTTCCCAGCATCAGGGTCTTTTCCAATGAGTTGTCTCTTCACATCAGGTGGCCAAAGTATTGGAGCTTCAGCTTCAGCATCAGGCCTTCCAATGAACGTTCAGGGTTTATTTCCTTTAAGACTGACTAGTTTGATCTTCTTGCTGTCCAAGGGACTCTCAAGAGTCTTCTCCAGCACCACAGTTTGAAAGCATCAATTCTTTAGCCTCGCATGGTACACATGGAAAATTGTCAGGGCAGTAAAACCTTATGAGCAGAAGCAAAGAAACCCCTAAACAAGAAGGCAGAAGAAGCCCTTCAAAGATGTAGTGTAACTAGGTAAAAACAGCTTTTAAAAAAATATGACATGGCTGTGAACTGCTGCTAAACAGCAGTAGCTAATAGAACACCTGGAGTTCCTCTGTAAGGAAGGTGACAGGCTTTTATTTTTTCAGCAAAGGTTTTAGCCAAATCCACACATAATCAGAAGTGACACCAGTGCCACATTGGTCAGAGACACAGAGTTGCACCAGTGATTCACAAAGTGTGGTGAGCATGTGCAGAGGAAAACAGAAGTAGTTTTCCTTCATACACACCTGCGCACAGCACACATAGCGTAGTCGGCAATGTAGTTTGCGGGAAATTTGTAGGAATACAGAAAAGAAGCTAGCTGAGAGTAATGAAGAGACTGCTGACTAAAGATATATAGAACACCAATAGGAGTACTTGAAACGCAGGAATGGGCTAGGTTACTCACTGTCACAAACAACACCAAGAGACTGCAACCGCTTCTAGTGCTGCATTTGGGAGAGGCAAACCAGAAATGAAGTTCAAGTTACAAGACCAATAAACAATCAGTGGAAACTAGATTCAATTTGCAAGAAATTTAACAGACCAGTAGAAAACACTCTCTCAATCCAGTGTGTTAAGTATCCCCTTACCTCCTGTGTGAACCTCAGACGATTTTCTGTGATGAATTCTGTGAACATATTGTCATTCTAATGCAATAGATATAAGTACAAATTAATTCCCTCAATCCCACAACAGTTTAACGCAAAATGGTGTCTGCAGTATGCCAAGCATTGTACTATGGGCTTTCACACTTATTCCTCTATCTGGGCTTTATCCCATTCCTCTGTTTACCATTATTATTGCTGCTGTTGTTATTATTAACTGCACCACGTCTTCATTGCTGCACAGGCTTGCTCTAGTTACAGCAAGCAGGGGGTCACTCTTCCCAGCTGCAGTGCGCTTCTCACTGTGGTGGCTTCTCTTGTTGCGGAGCATGGGTTCTAGAGTGCACAGGCTTTGGTGGTTGCAGCATGCAGGCCCAGTAGTTGTGGCTCCTGAGCCTTGTTGCCCTGAAGCAGGTGGAATCCTCCTGGACATGTGATCGAACCCACATCCCCTGCTTTGACAAGTGGATTCTTAAGCCCTGGACCGCCAAGGAAATTCTGCCTTACCCTATCCTACTGATGAAACGTAATTCACACTCATTTGGTAAGAAGGATTGAGATTTGCCTACTCAAACTCCAGTAAGCATTCAAAAGAAAGGCAAACATTCCAAAATCAAAGAAGTGATTCCCCTCTGTTCCTCCTTAGTCTCAGGACTTCATCTTTCAGTCTAGTCAGAAAGTGTTATACAGAATGTTTTTAACCTTTTTACTGCCAACTCAAAATCTGGTCAAAATACATTCCATAATATCAAAAAATATATTGATAAGTCGCTTCAGTCGTGTCTGACTCTGTGCGACCTCATAGACTGCAGCCTACCACATCCCTAAATAAGTCATTATCTTAGCTAAGTGAATAGCATAAGAGAAACCTGATTTTACAGCTGGAAATGCAAGCATCAAAAAATGGAGGCCTAAAGCTAAGTAAACACGGTAAAACCCAACAAAAAACTTCCTAAAAACGAGTAATCCAATTCACCATATTCAGACTTCATGAGAAAGGAACTATGACAGCCCAAAATTCTTGCCTAAAGTACATGCCTAAGTCCGCTGTTAAGATTACCTCCTCAACTAGACTGAGTGCTTATTGAGACCATGTCCCAGACATCTCATCATCCCCAGTAGCTAATATAGTGCTTGGTAGAAAAAAAAA
>SJYA01001018.1:191937-218745 GCA_006410615.1 Neotragus moschatus
TCCCATTCCTCTGTTTACCATTATTATTGCTGCTGTTGTTATTATTAACTGCACCGCGTCTTCATTGCTGCACAGGCTTGCTCTAGTTACAGCAAGCAGGGGGTCACTCTTCCCAGCTGCAGTGCACGTCTCACTGTGGTGGCTTCTCTTGTCGTGGAGCCTGGGTTCTAGAGTGCACAGGCTTTGGTGGTTGCAGCATGCAGGCCCAGTAGTTGTGGCTCCTGAGCCTTGTTGCCCTGAAGCAGGTGGAATCCTCCTGGACATGTGATCGAACCCACATCCCCTGCTTTGACAAGTGGATTCTTAAGCCCTGGACCGCCAAGGAAATTCTGCCTTACCCTATCCTACTGATGAAACGTAATTCACACTCATTTGGTAAGAAGGATTGAGATTTGCCTACTCAAACTCCAGTAAGCATTCAAAAGAAAGGCAAACATTCCAAAATCAAAGAAGAGATTCCCCTCTGTTCCTCCTTAGTCTCAGGACTTCATCTTTCAGTCTAGTCAGAGAGTGTTATACAGAAGTTTTTTAACCTTTTTACTGCCAACTCAAAATCTGGTCAAAATACATTCCATAATATCAAAAAATACATTGATAAGTCGCTTCAGTCGTGTCTGACTCTGTGCGACCTCATAGACTGCAGCCTACCACATCCCTAAATAAGTCATTATCTTAGCTAAGTGAATAGCATAAGAGAAACCTGATTTTACAGCTGGAAATGCAAGCATCAAAAAATGGAGGCCTAAAGCTAAGTAAACACGGTAAAACCCAACAAAAAACTTCCTAAAAACGAGTAATCCAATTCACCATATTCAGACTTCATGAGAAAGGAACTATGACAGCCCAAAATTCTTGCCTAAAGTACATGCCTAAGTCTGCTGTTAAGATTACCTCCTCAACTAGACTGAGTGCTTATTGAGACCATGTCCCAGACATCTCATCATCCCCAGTAGCTAATATAGTGCTTGGTAGAAAAAAAAAAGTGGGAAGGGGAATCATATTTACTTGAGGACTTAAATAATTAAACATACCCTTTTTAAGACAGTTGCCTAAAGTTCCTAGCATCCGATATGCTAAGAACCAACCATGCACATTCCCAAGACTAATGCAGAATCTCTCAAACAAATATTTTGGAGAACATACTCTGCCATGTCTTTTAAAAACAGAGAAAGTAATTTAAATTCAACACAAGTGGACCACTAGAGTGAAGATGACTTCTGGAGACAAACTTCCTGTGGGAAATTCTTCTCTTAGGTTATTTCTGACCCTTGCTGGGGGTTTCTGCTCCAGAGTAGCCCATCAAAGGTTCTGAGAAATGTGATGGCTTTACACAGGAACTCATTTCCAAGGCTAAGTGTCCATATCATAAATAGCTAAAGCCCATGGACTCTTCAGAATTCTATGGCAGCCAGTCGTTCCCTGTAAAGTAGCTACCTTAAAGAGATTGGGGAGGCTTTTGATGAAGCTTCTCCATTTCCTAAGAACTGTCTTCCCATTGGGTTGGCACCAGCACTCTGAAGGTGAAGGCCATCCGGATTCTCCTTGACTTAAAGCCGCTCTTATACAAATCTCTGAAGATAGATGTTCACAATTGCAACAACTCCCAGCAGAGCTGCATTACTCCATAACCCAGAAGACTCAGATTTCCAGAAGAAGAGAAGGTGATTCTCCCAAGTCCTAGAGAGAAGCTGACCTAACAATGAGATTAGTGGTCAACTACAGCTACCTACCTGGGACTTCCCTGGTGGTTCAGATGGTAAAGCATCTGTCTACAATGCGGGAGACCCAGGTTCAATCCCTGGGTTGGGAAGATCCTCTGGAGAAGTAAATGGCAACCCACTCCAGTAGCTTTGCCTGGAAAATCCCATGGACAGAGGAGCCTGGTAGGCTACAGTCCATGGGGTCCCAAGAGTTGGACATGACTGAGCGACTTTACTTTAACTCTTTAACAGCTACCTATAGAGCCTCCCAAAGAGCCTCTGCTGTCAGGAGTTAGCAACTGAGCTGCAGGCCTTGGAGAGAGAGGGACCAGAACCAAGGGCTGCTGCTGCTGCTGCTACTAAGTCTCTTCGGTCGTGTCCAACTCTATGCAACCCCAAAGATGGCAGCCCACCAGGCTCCACTGTCCTTGGGATTTTCCAGGCAAGAGTACTGGAGTGGGTTGCCACTGCCTTCTCTGAACCAAGGGCTAGGTGACCTAAACTCTTACTGGGAGGCGGAGGGAATATGTATCTTAGAGGGCCCATTTCATGAGGACAGGAATGTTTTCTATTTATGTCGATATCCTACATAGCTAGAAGAGTTCCTGGGAAACACTTAATGGACATTTTTAAAGTGAATGAAAAACAATGAATCAGTGAATCAACGAAACAGTCAAGCATGAGCAGTACAAGGAGCAGATGTTTTAAAGTTTCTATCATGGACTGAATTGTGCTCCCCTCAAAAAAGATGCATTGAAATGTTAACCCCCCCCCAAATACCTTAGAATGTGATCTTATATTTGGAAATACAGTCCAGATAATTTGTAGATACAATTAGTTAAGATGTGATCAAGGACTTCCTGGTGGTCCTGTAGCTAAGACGCCACACTCCCAGTGTAGAATCTGCCTGCAATGCAGGAGACCTGAGTTCAGTCCCTGGGTCAGGGAGGTCCCCTGGAGAAGGGAATGGCTACTCACTCCAATATTCTTGCTTGCAGAATTCCACGGACAGAGAAGCCTAGAGGGCTACAGTCCATGGAGTCACAAAGAGTCGGACATGACTGAGCAACTAACATTTTAATCCATTAAAGAAAAGATGTCCTTATAAAAAGGGGAAATCCATACAGACAGACATGCACTGAATGAAGATGATGTGAAATGGCCCCAGGAAAAGAGGGCTATCTGCAAGCCAAGGAGGGAGGCCTGGGACAGATTGCTTCCTCATAGCCTCAGAAGGAACCAGTCCTGCCCACACCTTGACCTTGGACTGGAAGCCTCCGAAACTGTGAGACAGTACATTTCCATGGTGTAAGCCACCCACCTGGTGGTATTTTTGCTTCAGCAGCCCTAGCAAACTAAATAATCCTCCAGCTTCTCCCCGCTCCTGTCCTGTCTGTTCTCCCCAGAGCAGCCACCGTGATCAATTAGCCCACATCTCTTTGCCACACAAAATACACAATAGCTTCCACCACGCTGAGAACACAATGCAAATTCCTTATCGTGGTCCACCAGGCTCTGACTCCTGGCTCTCTCACTGACCTCATTCTCTACCCTTCTCTCCTTCCCTCCCTTCTCCTTCCAGCCTCTTTACTGTTTCTCGAAATAGTCAAGAATGCTTCCGTCTCGTAACTTTCCCATTTGCTGTTCATCCTCTCTAAGACTCTATTCCTTAATATGTGTATTATCTGTACCTCAGTTCATTCAGACCTCACGGGAAGGGCTTCAAGAGAGGACTTTTTGATAAACCTAAAATAGCAACCCACAGCACCTTTATCCGTTATTCTGTGGCTGTACAGCAGTTACTGCTTCCTGATATATTCAGTGTTAACGTGTCCATTTTCTGTCTTCTCCTTTAAAATGTTTGAGGATGGAGACAATGTTTTATTTACAGTTGAGGATGCATTTGTATCCTCAGCACCTAGAACAGTGCCTGACACATAGTAGGTACACTCAATAATTATGTGGCGAAAGACTGAATGTAATAATTTNCACTTTCATATACATATGATGAATATTATTCAGCCTTACAAAGGAAGAAAATTCTGACACATGTTACATTATGGATGAATCTTGAGGACATTATGCTAAGTGAAACAAGCCAGTCACAACAGGGAAAATTCTATATGGTTCTATTTAAATGAGGCATCTAGATTAATCGCATTCATAGAGACATAAAGTACAATGGTGGTCGCCAGGGCCGGGAGGAAGGGGGTGATGGGGAGTTGTTTAATGAGCACAGAGTTTCAGTTTTGCAAAATGAAAAAGTTCTGGAGATTGCACAGCAATGTAAATATATTTAACACTATTGAATTTTAAATGGTTAAAATGGTACATTTTAGGTTAAGTATATTTTACTACAAAAATAAAAGTTTAAAAAGGCAAAAAGTAAGTAAATATGTAAACAAATAAGATCACTCAAAATACAAAAATAAAAATAAGCAGCATCTATAGCAGTACAAGGAAAGCTATGGCAAACCTAGACAGTGTGTTAAAAAGCAGAGATATTACTTTGCCAACAAAGGTCCAGATAGTAAAGGCTATGGTATTCCCAGTGGTCACATATGGTTGTGAGAGCTGGACTGTGAAGAAGGCAGAGCGCCAAAGAATTGATGCCTTCATGGTGCTGGAGAAGATTTCCTGATAGTCCCTCCTTGGTCAGCAAGGAGATTAAACGAATCAATCTTAAGGGAAATGAATGCTGAATACTCATTGGAAGGACCAATGCTGAATCTGAAGCTCCAGTATTTTGGTCACCTGATGCAAAGAGCCAACTCATTGGAAAAGTCCCTGATGCTGGAAAAGATTGAGGGCAGAAGGATAAGACAGCGTCAGAGGATGAGATGGCTGGATGGCATCACCGGTGCAATGGACATAAACTCAAGCAAACTCTGAGAGATGGTGAGGGACAGGGAGGTCTGGTGTACTGCAGTCTATACGGTCACAAAGAGTCAGACATGACTGAGCAACTGAATAACAGCAGCTCCTTAGCAGTACAAAGTCCTTGGGTTATCACTACCAAAAGACAGGCATATAAGTTCCATCGGAGACTGTGACCCATTTAATTTCTGCCTGGTGATTCTGCTGCTGGCTGATGTCAGAGAAACACACTTTTAGGTCAATGTGGGAAGCAGCAGAGAGTAGCTTTAAGGGCACGAATCCAGAGACAGATTGCCTAGGCTCAAATCCCTGCTTCTTCTACTTCTTACTTGCTGTGTGACCTTGAACAGACTGCTTAACTTCTCTGTGCTTTAGCTTTCTCATCAGCAAAATAAGAATGATGATACTGATAGCTTATGGCGAATGGTGTTGGATTCGTGATATCCGAAGAAGATTTAGCTTCGGGAACAGGGACCAGGGACCAGGGACCAGGCTTGATCACTCAAGAGCTTTGGTGTAGCAGAGTTTTATTAAAGTGAAAAAGGGACAGAGAAAGTTTCTGACATTGATATCAGAAGGGGGAGCGAGCGTGCCCCCCTCGCTAGTGTGAGCAAGGGAGTTATATACTTTTTAAATTAGTTATTACAATAAATCAAAAGAATGTCTCAAGGTTGTGAAGATCTTACTAGACCCACTCCCATAATTTATATTTTAAGATAACAGGATTAGCCAGAAAGTTTTCAGGAAGGAGAAACTTTCCTCAAGCAGGATATGTTGTTATATAATCTTTAGTACAGAGTTTAAACTGAGTTTGTTGTGTAATCATCAGTTCCAGGCTTAAAGAAAAAAACATTTTATGTGACTAAGACTAAGGAATGTAGAGAAAAAAAAAAAAAAAAGATGTTTGTCCTTTCCTCCTTCTTGAGAATTCCAGACCCCCCTCACTTTGAGCAGAGAAGACAATGGCACCCTACTCCAGTACTCTCGCCTGGAAAATCCCATGGATGGAGGAGCCTGGTAGGCTGCAGTCCATGGGGTCATGAAGAGTCAGACATGACTGAGTGACTTCACTTTCACTTTTCACTTTCATGCACTGGAGAAGGAAATGGCAACCCACTCCAGTGTTCTTGCCTGGAGAATCCCAGGGANAGCAAACTCTGAGAGATGGTGAGGGACAGGGAGGTCTGGTGTACTGCAGTCTATATGGTCACAAAGAGTCAGACATGACTGAGCAACTGAATAACAGCAGCTCCTTAGCAGTACAAAGTCCTTGGGTTATCACTACCAAAAGACAGGCATATAAGTTCCATCGGAGACTGTGACCCATTTAATTTCTGCCTGGTGATTCTGCTGCTGGCTGATGTCAGAGAAACACACTTTTAGGTCAGTGTGGGAAGCAGCAGAGAGTAGCTTTAAGGGCATGAATCCAGAGACAGATTGCCTAGGCTCAAATCCCTGCTT
This sequence comes from Neotragus moschatus, assembly GCA_006410615.1. NCBI lineage: Eukaryota > Metazoa > Chordata > Mammalia > Artiodactyla > Bovidae > Neotragus > Neotragus moschatus. The sequence continues at coordinate 197,976 of SJYA01001018.1, forward strand.
CTTCTACTTCTTACTTGCTGTGTGACCTTGAACAGACTGCTTAACTTCTCTGTGCTTTAGCTTTCTCATCAGCAAAATAAGAATGATGATACTGATAGCTTATGGCGAATGGTGTTGGATTCGTGATATCCGAAGAAGATTTAGCTTCGGGAACAGGGACCAGGGACCAGGGACCAGGCTTGATCACTCAAGAGCTTTGGTGTAGCAGAGTTTTATTAAAGTGAAAAAGGGACAGAGAAAGTTTCTGACATTGATATCAGAAGGGGGAGCGAGCGTGCCCCCCTCGCTAGTGTGAGCAAGGGAGTTATATACTTTTTAAATTAGTTATTACAATAAATCAAAAGAATGTCTCAAGGTTGTGAAGATCTTACTAGACCCACTCCCATAATTTATATTTTAAGATAACAGGATTAGCCAGAAGGTTTTCAGGAAGGAGAAACTTTCCTCAAGCAGGATATGTTGTTATATAATCTTTAGTACAGAGTTTAAACTGAGTTTGTTGTGTAATCATCAGTTCCAGGCTTAAAGAAAAAAACATTTTATGTGACTAAGACTAAGGAATGTAGAGAAAAAAAAAAAAAAAAGATGTTTGTCCTTTCCTCCTTCTTGAGAATTCCAGACCCCCCTCACTTTGAGCAGAGAAGACAATGGCACCCTACTCCAGTACTCTCGCCTGGAAAATCCCATGGATGGAGGAGCCTGGTAGGCTGCAGTCCATGGGGTCATGAAGAGTCAGACATGACTGAGTGACTTCACTTTCACTTTTCACTTTCATGCACTGGAGAAGGAAATGGCAACCCACTCCAGTGTTCTTGCCTGGAGAATCCCAGGGACGGGGGAGCCTGGTGGGCTGCCGTCTATGGGGTCGCACAGAGTCGGACACGACTGAAGCAACTTAGCAGCTGCAGCATCTCACTTTGAGAGCTCCAGACATCTTTCTCCTCCTCAGGGACCCCAGACTTCTTATCAACCTGCCTTGGAATTGACTCTTTCAATACTACATACTTCATAACATCACTGAAAAAAATTTTTGTGGTTATAAGAATTGAGTTAAGATTTTTTAAAGTGCTTAGAAGATAGATATAAATATATATATAAAATAAATGCAGTCTCAGACATACATTAGGCTTCCTTTCCATGAAGTCTTGTTGTTTTACTTTTCATCCCTTTGGGTACAAGACTGAAAGAGTCCATCCTTCTTCTAACAAACTGCTCCCTTAAGAGGTATTGTGTATTTACAATAGGCCAAGTGGCCAGCAAGTGGCAAATCCTTTAGTCTTCCAAAGGTCTGTCTGTGATTTGTGGCAACAACGGCTGTCAGGATCTTCCTGCTGTCCGAGGGAGCAAGCTTTGTTCAGGCAAGGCTAGACCCTCACCACCTGTTCTCTTACTAACCCTTTGAGCCTCTTTTTCCATTTGACATATGATGGGCAGGTTGATAAATAATTTATAACCTCAACTCTTTTCCTGGTTTTTTAATTTTACATTTTTCCATAGAACATCTTAATGTTGGAAAGGCAACATTTATTAATTTCAGAAGAATATAACCTAGATGTGACCCAATAAACATTGTACTTTTATGTCAACTCAAGATGAACCATTAACCACAAATAAATGAGTTAAAACACCTATTCAGTTCAGTTCAGTTGCTCAGTCGTGTCCAACTCTTTGCGACCCCATGAATCACAGCACGCCAGGCCTCCCTGTCTATCACCAACTCCCAGAGTTCACTCAAACTCATGTCCATCGAGTCAGTGATGCCATACAGCCATCTCATTCTCTGTTGTCCCCTTCTCCTCCTGCCCCCAGTCCCTCCCTGCGTCAGAATCTTTTCCAATGAGTCAACTCTTCACATGAGGGGGCCAAAGTATTGGAGTTTCAGCTTTAGCATCAGTCCTTCCAATGAACACCCAGGACTGATCTCCTTTAAGATGGACTGGTTGGATCTCCTTGCAGTCCAGGGGACTCTCAAGAGTCTTCTCCAACACCACAGTTCAAAAGCATCAATTCTTTGGCACTCAGCTTTCTTCACACTCTCACATCCTTACATGACCACTGGAAAAACCATAGCCTTGACTAGACGGACCTTTGTTGGCCAAGTAATGTCTCTGCTTTTTAATATGCTATCTAGGTTGCTCATAACTTTCCTTCTAAGGAGTAAGCGTATTTTAATTTCACGGCTGCAATCACCATCTTTACATGACTTCAAAACCATGAAATTTTGCTTGCTTTCAATAAAGAATAAAATAAAAGTATTCCCTTCTTCAACTGTATGTTATCCTTTAAACATAGATTTAATATAGGAAGAAGATACAGCAAATTTACTTCTAAAAAAATTTAAGTACCATTACAAAGAGTTGGGGGAAGTACCAAGAATACAAATGATTTTTAAAAAGAAAACTTAGACAATCATAAATAGACATGACCTATTGTACCTTACATGGAGTTGAAAGGCAAAAGAGGGAATATCTATAACTAAAGTGCATAATAATTGTAAAGAACTAAATGGCCTGGTTTATCTTCTTTGATTAATTTTTCATCTTCACATCTCTTTGCTCTCATTTCTAAACAACCTAAAACACATCATTTCTTTCGTCATTATATCCCAAAGCTTCATGGACTATTTAGTACTCACTAGTTTCTTCAGTACACTTAAACATTACAAGCACTGAAGAACATGAAAGCTCTCCTTACACATCACCATTACTGTCTTTTATCTGAGCCATCTCTACAATATAGAATGTTGGCTTTGATTTTGTCATCAGCCTGTTTATCCATTGAACAATTTTAATCGAGTGACTCCTACACCAGGAGCTGGAAAACAGCAAGAAGTTCCTGCTACATAAAGGCTCTATTCCATCTGCAGGGACAGAACAGACAGGCCTTTAAGCAAAGAACTTTGCATATTCAAGGCAGAAAGAATAACCAGTGGAAGAACCATATGGTAGGACAGAACATGGTATATTCAAAAAAACAGCAAGGTAGCCTGGAAGGAAAGCGAGAACAGTAGGAAATGAGGCCAGAGGAGTAGCCGGGAGGTGTGCTAGGGACTTTGAATTGTATTCTGTGTAATGGAAAGCGCTGGAGAACTGAAAGCCAGGATTTGACAGACCCTGGCTCACATCTGCAGATCATTCTGGGAGCAGGAAATATGTGAAGACAATAATGTAAATGGCTTTCCTTGTGGCTCAGCTGGTAAAGAATCCACCTCCAGTGTGGGAGACCTGGGTTCGATCCCTGGGTTGGGAAGATCCCCTAGAGAAGGGAAAGGCTACCCACTCCAGTATTCTGGCCTGGAGAATTCCATGGACTGTTTAGTTCATGGGGTCACAAAGAGTCGGATACGACTGAGTGACTTTCCCTTTCCCTTTACAGTGTAAATGGAAAAAGCAAGAGACAAAGAAACAAATTAGGCAGGAATAGAGATACAGACATACAGAANTACATGACTTCAAAACCATGAAATTTTGCTTGCTTTCAATAAAGAATAAAATAAAAGTATTCCCTTCTTCAACTGTATGTTATCCTTTAAACATAGATTTAATATAGGAAGAAGATACAGCAAATTTACTTCTAAAAAAATTTAAGTACCATTACAAAGAGTTGGGGGAAGTACCAAGAATACAAATGATTTTTAAAAAGAAAACTTAGACAATCATAAATAGACATGACCTATTGTACCTTACATGGAGTTGAAAGGCAAAAGAGGGAATATCTATAACTAAAGTGCATAATAATTGTAAAGAACTAAATGGCCTGGTTTATCTTCTTTGATTAATTTTTCATCTTCACATCTCTTTGCTCTCATTTCTAAACAACCTAAAACACATCATTTCTTTCGTCATTATATCCCAAAGCTTCATGGACTATTTAGTACTCACTAGTTTCTTCAGTACACTTAAACATTACAAGCACTGAAGAACATGAAAGCTCTCCTTACACATCACCATTACTGTCTTTTATCTGAGCCATCTCTACAATATAGAATGTTGGCTTTGATTTTGTCATCAGCCTGTTTATCCATTGAACAATTTTAATCGAGTGACTCCTACACCAGGAGCTGGAAAACAGCAAGAAGTTCCTGCTACATAAAGGCTCTATTCCATCTGCAGGGACAGAACAGACAGGCCTTTAAGCAAAGAACTTTGCATATTCAAGGCAGAAAGAATAACCAGTGGAAGAACCATATGGTAGGACAGAACATGGTATATTCAAAAAAACAGCAAGGTAGCCTGGAAGGAAAGCGAGAACAGTAGGAAATGAGGCCAGAGGAGTAGCCGGGAGGTGTGCTAGGGACTTTGAATTGTATTCTGTGTAATGGAAAGCGCTGGAGAACTGAAAGCCAGGATTTGACAGACCCTGGCTCACACCTGCAGATCATTCTGGGAGCAGGAAATATGTGAAGACAATAATGTAAATGGCTTTCCTTGTGGCTCAGCTGGTAAAGAATCCACCTCCAGTGTGGGAGACCTGGGTTCGATCCCTGGGTTGGGAAGATCCCCTAGAGAAGGGAAAGGCTACCCACTCCAGTATTCTGGCCTGGAGAATTCCATGGACTGTTTAGTTCATGGGGTCACAAAGAGTCGGATACGACTGAGTGACTTTCCCTTTCACTTTACAGTGTAAATGGAAAAAGCAAGAGACAAAGAAACAAATTAGGCAGGAATAGAGATACAGACATACAGAATGGACGCATGGACACAGGTGGGGTGGACACAGGAGAGGATGAAACGAATCAGGATGTTAGAATTGGCATATATACACTGCTATGTGTAAAACTGAGAGCTAGCGGGGAGCTGCTGTGCAGCACAGGGAGCTGAGTGCCCTGTGATGACTTAGTAGGGTGGGATGGGGAGGAAGGAAGGTTTAGGAGGGAGGGGTATATGTATGCATATAGCTGAGTCACTCCATTGTACAGCAGAATCTAACATAACTTTGTATAGCAATTATCTTCCAATTAAAGAAAGAAATTAGGAAGTTATTGTTGCAGAAACCACTATTCGAGAAACCACACTCAGAGAGTTGGAGAACTCAGTTTTATTATGCCAGCAGGCTCAGAGGACTTAACACTCCAAGCTCTGAGCCCCGAACAAAGGGATTACAGAGTTTTTATAGACAGAATGTAGTGGGCAACACTAGCTGCTAATAGGTTGGTTTAAACTAAAGGGTTTCGTGTGCACAGGAACAGTAGTCAAGATGGGGAGGGGATGCCTGACCTTTACATGGACAGGCATGACTAAGCAGGTTTGCCGGAGCTGGACAGTTGCTAAGAGCAGGACAAGGATGAGTGAGATAAGCTCCAGTTTCTAGTATTGCAGGTCCCCACTTTCTGAGACTACGTGACNAAGATGGGGAGGGGATGCCTGACCTTTACATGGACAGGCATGACTAAGCAGGTTTGCCGGAGCTGGACAGTTGCTAAGAGCAGGACAAGGATGAGTGAGATAAGCTCCAGTTTCTAGTATTGCAGGTCCCCACTTTCTGAGACTACGTGACCTACATGATCTAGACTTTGCAAGGGGAAAGCTGAGTTAGAGGAAGAAGGAGAAGGAGGTCATGTAAAATTTTAACTTTTCTTCTTCATTAATAGTTGAGCCAAGAGATGATGGTGACTTGGATGAAGAGAGTAAGGACAGATAAGAAGAGAAGTGGTTGGATTCAGAACACATTCTGAATCTGGAGACAACAGATTTGTTGACTGTAGGATGGAAAGCATGGGATAATAATAAATACTTGTTTTTTTATTTATGAATGTTTCATAAAATTCCAACAACGCATCTTGCAAAGTTGTCAATCAAGAAATTGTCATGTACACATGTACTAAAAGAAAACACTAAAGTTTTAACAATATTCACCTAAACAGAAGGAAAAACAGATTTCCAAATAATTACCTCTAAATTGTTTTCTTATACATGTAATGCTTTTGGGCATAGCACCGGCATAGTAGAATTTATTGGAATTTTAAAGTACATAAAAACAAAATTGTTCATATTTTGATCTTCATACACCTTACCACTTATCTTTCTCAATTTTAGATTAAAAAAATGTTTCAGTGTAACATAAACATTTCTGTAATTAATGAATAGAAGTATCACCAAATAATCTGCTGATTAGCCACTGCAGAAACAAGAGGCAAATTCCTATTTGAAATGACAACCCACTCCAGTATTCTTGCCTAGGAAATCCCATGGATGGAGGAACTTAGTGGGCTCCATTGGGTCTCAAAGAATCACACACAACTTAGCAACTAAACAANCTTACCACTTATCTTTCTCAATTTTAGATTAAAAAAATGTTTCAGTGTAACATAAACATTTCTGTAATTAATGAATAGAAGTATCACCAAATAATCTGCTGATTAGCCACTGCAGAAACAAGAGGCAAATTCCTATTTGAAATGACAACCCACTCCAGTATTCTTGCCTAGGAAATCCCATGGATGGAGGAACTTAGTGGGCTCCATTGGGTCTCAAAGAATCACACACAACTTAGCAACTAAACAACAACATTCAACCATTTTAATCTACCAATCACTGCTGAACATTTTTACCATTTTAACAACCACTGTTAATCTACCATTTTAAAATCACTCAGTTATCAGAAATGACACACGCTTTCCAAAGGATTTCCTCACAACTGATGAAATTTTTTTAAAAAGCCCTATGACTGACTTGAGCAGTGTCACTTCCTTCCACTTACAGCTTTGATAACATTTCCTATGGGCCCTGTCTTTTTTTACAGTGTAAACCATTTAATCATTGATCCTTTACAAATTAATCATATATCTTCAATACAAACTGATATAGATTAGTTATTTCTGAAAATCTACTTGGTTTCCATCAAGGGCTGCCCACAAATTTTAAACTAAAGAAAACAAATCTATGATTTCAACTTGTAAAAATCCACACCCAATGAATATAATGAGCTCCCAAAGTTGAGGGGAAATTAAGAGATTGCAAATACAAAGCGTAAAAGTTTGGAACAGGCAGCACCCCTCGGTATAATCTCCAGGATGTCAGAAAAGTACTTATGCAAGTGTGCTATGTTGCCCAGTCATGTACAACTCTTTGTGACCCCATGGACTGTAGCCCACCAGGCTCCGCTGTCCATGGAATTCTCCAGGCAAGAATATTGGAGTGGGTTGACGTGTCCCCCTCCAGGGGATCTTCCTGACCCGGGGATTGAACCGTGTCTCTTACGTCTGCTGCATTGGCAAGCGGGTTCTTTACCACTACACCACCTGGAAAAGTGCCTATAAAATCAGTTGCATTGTGTCTAATGTAAGGAAAGACTATGAATAGCAACAGGATATTTAAAGAACGCAAAAGAAAACCTTAGGGTTGGAGTATTTACCCAGTCTTAACCAGATTAAAGAGAGACAAAAGGACTGGTAAAGGAAAAAAATATTCCATCCTACTTCATTATCTGTAATTACATGTTTAATATCTGCCTTCCCCCACTGGATTATAAACTCCATGAGGGGAGGGACCACATCTGTATACCACTGTAGTGTCCATAGTGCATTTGGTCAGAAGGGAATTCCATTACTCCACTCCTGGATGACATAGAGATATAGTTCCCCGCACACAATTATGGCATTTCTCTGTCCCTTTACACGTCCCTCATGTAAGAGAGGACTTTCCCAGGTGGCTCAGCACTAAAGAGTCTGCCTGCAATTCAGGAGACATGGGGTTGATGCCTGGGTTGGGAAGATCCCCTAGAGAAGGAAATGACTACGCACTCCAGTATTCTTGCTGAGAAAGCACATGGATAGAGGAACCCGGCAGGCTACGGTCCATGGGGTCACAAGAGTCAGACATGACTTAGCGACTGAGTGTGCACTTGTGTAAGAGAAATGAAAACTGGGAAGAACAATTGGGCATTCTCAGGTGTACTGTTTTCTCTCTTGGGAGCTGCCTGCCTGCAAGAGGGCGTTTTTCACTTCCCCTCTAGGACCTAAGTCCCTGAGCAGGAAAACTCTGTCCTGGTCTAGGACTGGAGGGACCATGCAAATAGGTATTTTTAATTCTGAGATTCAGTTCATCACCCTGCTTGATCCTCTCACAAACCTACGTTTTCATTCCCGCTCTATGAGCAACAGAGGTAATATTTTTGTTTCTATCTGCTGTGCTGGGATTTTTCTTAAATTATTCAGAATTCAGGCAGGGAGGGAAAAGTTCTTATTTATTTGGCTCTCTCGAATTCCTACACATCGCACAATATCTGACTTACTGTAGTTACTTAGCAAATATTTGTTGACTGACTGTAGAGATTAGTACAAAAGGTTGATTCTGGAACTGAAGTCCTCTGCCAACAAGAAGAGTTAGTGTACTACAGGTTGAAACTTGAAGGCTTAAGGCCTAGCAGCTGAAAGCCCATTTTTCAGATAGAATAACAGAATGGTCAGGAGTCCTGAGACCTTGGTTGGGCTGGGATATCCTGTTGGTATCTAGGAAGATATCTACTGACATGTCTCCTAGGACATCCTAGGAGAACCTTTTAGGCTGGGAGACTGTGCTGAATATGAAACACCATTCAACTTAGGATTTCAGTAGAGAAGAGAAATGGACTGTCTACTCAATTAAAAGGAGGTACAGAGATTTAAAAGTCTAGATATGAAGCCAAAAGGATAAAAGCCAGGGACACACACACACATGCAATCCATTCTAAATGGATTAGAATAAAGGCTTGTGGAGAGGAGACGTTCTGGAGAAATACTCCGATCACACGTGCAAACAGCTGCAGTGTGTTTTATTATAAATTCTGTCACTGGAGCTGGGGTAGGGAGGAAGCAGAGGGGAGTAGGTTAAGTTGGACTTGTTTGGCTGGCTTTGAGAGGACAGCAGTCGACAGGGAAGATATCCCTCAAGCTTAAACGGACTAAACTGCATTTTACTTGAACAAGAAAAAAGATCATATCCAGCCTGTTTCAACTTAATTTTGCCAATGATTTTCTGCTCCTAGGTATTATTACCAAAATGTACTCATTAAAATGCCTTGTATCAAACTTGAAACAATAAATTAGGGTTTGCTTTCACAATGAACGACTACGTAGGTGCAAGCCTTTACCAAATCACACAATACTTAAATTTTATCCATACAACCAGAATCTTGACATTAAAAAAAGCATTTCCTGATATTTGTTCTCGAGGTTCAGGTTTGGGCCAGAGTGAGTCCCTGAGCACCTATCTCCAGGTAACTGGCAGTCACTGTGGTCACTGCCCCAGTGTTCCACTCAATCTCTTCAACAGAGAAAAGGAAGGGAAGGGAAAACCTTGGTCACCTTGTTTGGAAGCTATTATTTTTACCATCCTCATATGATGGAAGAAAAGCAAAAGGAAAAAATAGNGGTGATGGACAGGGAGGCCTGGCATGCTGCAATTCATGGGGTCACAAAGAGTTGGACATGACTGAGTGATTGAACTAAACCTAATACAAGAGCACAGAAATATATAAAACAAATGTTAAAGGCATAAAAGGAGAAATTGACAATACTAAAATAACAGTAGGGAACTTTAACACCCTACATATATCAATGGACAAATCATCCAGACAGGAAATCAATAAGGAAACACTGACCTTAAATGATAAAATAGATCAGTTGGATGTACTAGATATCAAAAGAACACTTTACCCAAAAACAGCAGAATAAACATTTCTTTTTCAAGTGCACATGGAACAATCTCAAAGATAGACCACATACTAGGAAAAAAGCAAATCTCAACAAATTTAAGAGGACAGAAATTATAGTAAGCATTCCCCCCGCCCCACAACAATAGTATGCAGCTAGAAATCAACACAGGAAGAAAATGGTAAAGCTGAAACACATGGAAACTCAACAACATGTTACTAAAAATTAACTTAATGTAGCCATGTTAAAAGATACTTACTCCTTGGACGAAAGGCTATCACAAGCCTAGACAGCATACTAAAAAGCAGAGACATCACTTTGCTGATCATATAGTCAAAGCTATGGTTTTTCCATCAGTCATGTATGGATGTGAGAGTTGAACCATAAAGAAGGCTGAGCACCAAAGAATTGATGCTTTCTAACTGTGGTGTTGGAGAAAACTTTTGAGAGTCCCTTGGACAGTAAGGAGATCAAACCAGTCAATCCTCAAAGAAATCAACCCTGAATATTCATTGGAAGGACTGATGCTACAGCTGAAGCTCCAATACTCTGGCCTCCTGATGCAAAGAGCTAACTCACTGGAAAAGACACTGATGCTGGAAAAAACTGAGGGCAGGAGGAGAAGGGTGTAACAGAGAATGAGACGGTTGGATGGCATCACCAATTCAAAGGACTTGAGTTTGAGCAAACTGAGAGATAATGAAGGACAGCGGAGCTTGGCATGCTGCAACCCAGGCAGTCACAAAGAGTCAGACATGACTTAGCAACTGAACGACAACAACAAAGATAGAACCAGAAAAATAATAGATATGATCCAGCAATTCCACCTTAGCGTGTATATCCATAGGAAATGAAAATACTAATTCAAAAAATAGATGCAATGTTCATAGCAACATTATTTACAATAGTCAAGAGATGGAAGCAACACAAATATCCATCAACTGAAGAACAGACAAAGAAGTTATTATACACACACACACCATGGAATATTACTTAGCCATAAAAAAGAATGAAATTCCGCCATTTGCAAGAACATAGATGGACCTAGAGGTTACTAAGCTTAGTGAAATAAGTCAGAGAAAGACAAATACTTTGTTATCATTTACCTGTGAAATCCGAAAAATAAAACAAATGTATATTTAAAAATAAAAACAGAATTAGACTCAGATACAGAGAGCAAACTAATGGCTACCAGTGGGGAGAGAGAAGGGAGAAAGGCAAGACAGGATTATAAAATTAAGAGATACAAACTATTAGGACTTCCCTGGTAGTCCAGGGGTTAACCCTGGGAGCATGGGCTCAATCCCTGTTTGGGGAACTAAGATCCCACATGCCACAAGGCATGGACAGAAAAGGAGAGAGATACAAATTACTAGGCATATAATAAGTAGCATGGGTACACTGTATAATACAGTATCCATTATTTTATAATAACTTTAAATGAAGTGTAGTATATAAAAATACTAAAGCACTATATTGTACAACTGAAACTAATATAACATTGTCAACCAGCTATGTGCTAAGGCACTTCAGTCATGTCCAACTTTTTGCAACCCTATGGACTGTAGTCTGCCAGGCTCCTCTGTCCATAAGATTCTGGAGGCAAGAATATGGAGTGAGTTGTCATGCCCTCCTCCACGGGATCTTCCTGACCCCAGGATCGAAGCTGCATCTCTTATATCTCCTGCATTGACAGGTGGATTCTTTACCACTAGTACCATCCGGGAAGCCCAAACCAGCTATACTTTAATTTTAAAAAGTGAAAAAGAAGAGATCCCAAGGATGTACATTCAGAGAAAAGGTCATGTGAGCACATAGTGAGAAGTCAGCCATCTCTGAGTCAAGGAGAGAGATCTCAGGAGAAACCATCCCTATTGATATCTTGATCTTGGTTCTAGAACTGTGAGAAATAAATTTCTGATGTTTAAGTCATTTGATCTGCGGCATTTTATTAAGGCATCCCTAGAAAACAATAGCTACCCTCATGGGCTCCTGTGAGAATTAAATCAGTTAATGGGGAATTAATCTTCCCTGGCTAACTTACCAAAGGAATTTTGGGACAGATATAGAGAGATGTGGAAAGTGTTCTTCCACCCTTTTCCACATGGTCTTGTTTATTAACTAATTATAATTATTTAATTAATTTATTGGGGCTTCCCTGGTGGTTCAGAGGGAAAAGAATCCACCTGCAGTGCAGGAGACCTGGGTGTGATCCCTGGGTTGGGAAGATCCCCTGTAGGAGAGCATGGCAACCCATTCCAATATTCTAGCCTGGAGAATCCCATGAACAGAGGAGCCTGGCGAGCTACAGTCCATGGGGTCGCAAAGTGTCGAACACGACTGAGTGACCAAGCACAGCACAATTCATTCATTCATTGTTCATGAACTAATAAAAATAACAGGAAGAAACATTCATGAGCATTTCCATGTCCCAGACTCTATACTCATTAACTGATTTGGTTCACAGCAAGAAGCTATCTTCATGCACACCTTCCTTTTTCAGGTGACACTGCGATCCAAACTGCATTCCTCATTTCCTAACACATGCAACAAATATGAAGGTCCAGCAGTAGCTAAACCATGGTCCAGAGGGTGTCCCCTATATTAACCCACCATCAGTCATATTCTCCCAAGAGACAAATTTCTGACAGCTAATAAATATCCAGTTCTCAAACCATGGGAAGAATAGAAGGTCGAAACCAAGGGTGGAATCAGTTTTCTCCCCCATCCCCCACTGTATTAAGGGTCTCTCTCTTAAGAACGTTCTAGTGGGATCACTCTTATAAGTAGGTTATATGTAAAATAAAGTGTCCACCTTCACATTGCCCACACATTCCCCTCCTCTTCATTTCTCTAACTCAGGGAAAACATGCTTCATCTATTTATGTCCACATGCACACACAGATAGAAGTACATAAACACATCAAAATATCAACAGTGACTCCCTAACACTTACTAGATTATTAAAGCTTCTTTATAAAAATTTTCTTCTTTTTTGCGACTTTTATTTCTGTTAATTTTGTATGATAGATGTGTGCTTTTTGCATAATTTTTGAAGTTATTTTAAAAGCAGAAGTGAAGTTAGTCATTCAGTCAAGTCCAACTCTTTGCAACTCCACGGACTGTAGCTCACCAGGCTCCTCTGTCCATGGAGCTCTCTGGGACAGAATACTGGAATGGGTTGCCATTTCCTTCTCCTGGGGATTTTCTTGATCCAGGGATCGAACCCATGTCTCCAGCATTACAGGCAGATTCTTTACCAACTGAGCCACCAGGGAAGCCATCCTAAAGCTTTTATAAAAGATTCATAGTCCCCTGAAAAAATAAAACCCTTCAATATTGATTATTTGAATAACTAAAGAATTGTAATGGAGAGTTTTTTTAATATTGTAATTTATTTGCATTTAATTATTCAAAAAAAAAGCTTGTTCTTCTCCATGATATTTTGTGCATGTGGATTCAATTTTTAAAATTTAGATTCTTAAGTTCTTAAATAAACCATTTCCCAAATCTATCTCTTCTTCAATCTTTCTGCTTATAACTCAAAATAACCCTTGAACAACTTGTTTAAAGCTATAGCCCCAGGCTACTATAGTTATTTCAGCATGAGTTACTTAATCACAGAAACTGAATTTTGATGGAGTTGAACAAGGATGACTTAAGGTATTATGTTTAATACCCCCTTACAGATGATTTCTGAGATTATTTTAATTAACCTGGAGATCCTCCTCTAGAGCCTGCTTATCTCTTGAGAGATCCTACTGTATTCCCAGTGTGTTCAAGGCCATTCTTGCTGTACTACCCAGAAGATCTCTAGTCTCTGATCTTTTGCAAATCCTCTTCTCTCTTTTCAAGACTTTCCTTGTTTGGGGTCTTATCCCACAAGTTCTTGCTTTTCTGAAGAAATAGTAAAAAAATCATTCATACTGTAGTTGTGAATTATCTCAATGGCAGATAAGTAATAAATGCATTTTATACATGGATAATATGTTTTATTGATCTTTGTGCTCACATAATGTATTGCATATGTATATACGGTACACAGTTTGTCTTTGTGACCACATGGACTATAGCCCACCAGGCCCCTCAGTCCATGGAATTCTCCAGGCAAGAATATTGGAATGGGGTGCCATTTCCTTCTCCAGGGGATCTTCCCAACCCAGGGATCGAATCTGGGTCTCCCACCTTACAGGCAGATTCTTTACCATCTGAGCTACTAGGGAAGCCTTAATGGGTTTTATTGATCTTTTTACTCACATAATGCATTGCATATGTATACATGGTACACAGTAAGCATTCAAGAGGTAGAGTGGAGAATGTTAGAGAAAAATACATATGATATCTTTCCCAAAATTCGACCTAAAATGTAGAAAATTNCTGAGCTACTAGGGAAGCCTTAATGGGTTTTATTGATCTTTTTACTCACATAATGCATTGCATATGTATACATGGTACACAGTAAGCATTCAAGAGGTAGAGTGGAGAATGTTAGAGAAAAATACATATGATATCTTTCCCAAAATTCGACCTAAAATGTAGAAAATTTTCTTCATTCCATAGTTACTTCCTTGTTTCAAATGACCTTAAAGCAACCTTTTTCTATGAACATCCTACAGCTTCCCTCATGAACCATTAAGCCCCAAACAACATAGAGCAGAGCCTGGCTCTACTGCAAATGAACAAACTATTAATCATGTCAAACTACTAGATCCCTTTAGTACAGTAATCTACATACAGTACACACTTAATAAATGTTATTGGAGATTATGATTAACAGTAAGAACATTTAAGGCACACAGTAGTCAGTAAACACTCATTAAATAACTCAATTTAACAGCAAATTGAGAGTGAAAAATGACTTTTTTTTTTTTAATCTGGAGTTATTTTCTCAATGTGTGGTGTTTGCCATTTCTAAATCACCAACTCAACTGTGTTTTCACTGTAAACCCTACATTTAAAAAACTCATATACTTTTATCCAAAGTCATAGAAAGTGTTTTACTTTCACACACCAGTTAGAGTTTATAATTAAAATAACAGATTATTATAGACTTATTGCTAAATCATTTGCTGTGAAATATACCAAGGCAGTAACCTGAAAGTCATCAAGAAGAATTAATAAATTAAAAACTATTGATAAAAATTAGCAATTGCAGACTAGTCAAAACATCCTAGTATAAAATACTCCTTCTTTGTTTTTAACAATCTTTTCTAAAGGCTAGATCGATCAATCCTATTTATCAAAAAATACCAATGATAGAATATTTGCAAGGATTTACATCTAAGAAGTTTTCACAAATTTAAAAATACATCTTTTCTACTGGCTTTGGAAAGGTAGCCTTGACTATTAATATAAATCTTTTTCTAAATGAAAAATTACTTCTTTATCATAATTTCTTTGTGCTTTTATCAGTTTTACTGGTTTTGTTTTCCTGCTCCCTTTGACAGTGGTAAAATAATTGAAACATCAATTCCACAAATTAAATACAATATGAAAAATACTGCTATTCATATACATTTAACAACTGATCTCTACAGCACATACATTTATGAACTTAAAAATTAGATATATAACAATTTACCATACAACCTGATCTTACCTAATTACTGTATAGGACTCAAATCAAATAGACTGTACCATCAAATTGGAGATCACATTTTAAATCAATTCATTTCCATAAAATTTGTGTGGTCATAAGCAGTAAAACCAAATTGCTTAATAATCACTTAGCATTTTGTAATACACCTGACTTGAATTTCAAGTTTATAGATTTTGATGAGTGAGTCTTCAATGAAAATGAAATAATGTTTTATACAAGAATACTCATTGAGACTTGGAAAAAACCCTTAAAACTTCAAATCACTTGTGTTTCATCTTCTAGTTTATTTCCTTTTATACCCCTTCTTAAGAATCTGACTTAGTGGCATCAGATAACATCCAGGATAATAAGTTTTCACTGATTTTTTATAGAAAGTCTTGGAAGTAAAGATGTAAGGACCCAAGGAAGAACTTCTAACTGTATCTTGGTCATAACGGTGGCTCCTGTATCGCCTAACATGATGCTCTCAATGGAATCATACTCACTCACTCATTCCATCACAATTCTGAATGCCAGCAAATATGTGCCAAGTTCCGCACCACCACTGGGGTAACAAAGAATAAGACCTGGTTCCTTCTCCTTAGGAGGGTATAGGCTACCAAGGGAAATGGGTCATAAAGGTGATTACGATGACTATACCACAAATGTTTGGTAAGGGACTGCCATTCACTTGAAAGGGAAAGTGATAGGTAATCTAGTGTGTCACATGTGCACGTGTGGGTGTGCATCTGATTAATTTAAATGTGCAATAAGAATTCTTATCTTCTGGGTCGTTTCATCAAGTTCTATTTCCCTTTTCGGGTTCTTGAAGCACCTATAGTAGTATTGGGCAACTGATTCACATTGTTCTGGATTAGACAGTACCGTGACATTAATTACATTTATTTTCTTATGTTTAAGAGCAATAAATTATTCTCTTGAGAACATGTTAAATTCCCAGTTTTAAAGGAAAACATGTAACAACATAAGCCTTTCTGACTTTTAATCTTGACCTATCTAACCATTATTATATTTTGAATAATTCTAGATATACTGTTTTCTTTTAATTTTTAGCAATGTGTATGATTAAAATTCGAAGCAAATTTACAAAGCAAAACAGCACTAAGCAAAAAATAATAAATAGCTGCTATTTAATTTACCCAAAAATATTAGTACCACTAGGTTCAGTTCAGTCGCTCAGTCGTGTCCGACTCTTCGTGACCCAATGAATCGCAGCACTCCAGGCCTCCCTGTCCATCACCAACTCCCAGAGTTCACTCAGACTCACGTCCATCGAATCAGTGATGCCATCCAGCCATCTCATCCTCGGTCGTCCCCTTCTCCTCCTACCCCCAATCCCTCCCAGCATCAAAGTCTTTCCAAAGAGTNTATTTTTCTGGGCTCCAAGATCACTGCAGATGGTGACTGCAGCCATGAAATCAAAAGACACTTACTCCTGGGAAGAAAAGTTGTATCTATTTATTCTCACCATGATCAAATCAGACACCTTTGCATAATAGTCAAGCAATCAAGTGAACTAGATTTTGATTCTCTCTCTGTGACTCAAGAAATACACTTATCTTTCTTCTTTCACATGTAAAATATGGAGTGGGGACATTTTTTTTTTAATCTCTAAGTCACCTTTCATCTTTTCTGCATTTTTCGTCGTTTTTAAAAAATTATTTGTACACTATGCACTGAGCTATAAACCAAGAATACAAAGGTGAATAAATAATACATGGTCTCTGCCCTAAGTTGCTTAGAGTCTATTAGGGGAGAGAGAACTGTAAACATGATTGTAGTCTTATTTGAAAAAGACAATAATAGTTAATATTTAATGAATCTTAAGTATGTGCCAGGTTCTGTGCTAAGTATTCTGCATGTATTATTTAATTTTTTTCTCCACAATAAAATAATCATTAAGGAAACACCATCATCACCTGCATCAAACAAATGAAGACACTGAAACCAGAGAGTTTTGGGGACTTAACCAAAGTCACACAGCTCAATGTGAGCAAGGGATGGAGCTGAGATGTGAATTCTGGTGGCCTGACTTCAGGGCTCATGGTCTTAACCTTTGGGTATACAGCATCCAAAAGGAGAAATAATAGTATGGAATGCTGTGACGATGTAGGTAAAACCAACAGGGGATCACAGAGCGTCATTCATTCTTGCTTAGAACACTTTATTTTACTCATGTTTTCCTAGGATAATTTTTAACAGTGCCCTCAAAATATCTCAAGAGGATAATAAATACATGGTCATCCTATTCATAGAGGAGGTTGCATTTGGGCTTACATTTTTAAAAACAAATGGAAAGGAAATCCAAAGAAGATTTTGTATAGCTGACTCACTTTGCTTAGAGCAAAAACTAACACAATATTGTAAAGCAATTAAACATCAATTAAAAAAAAAAAAAACAAGCAAATGGGAGGTTTCCAGCTAGAAATTGGGTGGTTCAGGAAGAAGACGTCTGCTCCAGGCAAAAGGAATTCAAAACACCAGCTCAGGAGTCCAGCTCAGGAAAGAAGGACCTGGGCACTGGGAAAGAAAACCTGCAGACAGAGCTCAGCCAGCCACAAAGATTAGTCGTTGGTGTTAGTTAGTCATGTCTGACTCTTTACAAGCCCATGGACTGTAGCCCACCAGGCTCCTCTGTCCATGAGATTCTCCTGGCAAGAATACTGGAGTGGGTATCCATTTCCATCTCCAGGGGATCTTCCTGGCCCAGGTCTCCTACACTGTAGGCAGATTCTTTACTCTCTGAGTCACCAGAGAAGGTCAGTTTTCATTCCAATCCCAAAGAAAGGCAATGCCAAAGAATGTTCAAACTACCGCAAAATTCCAGTCATCTCACACACTAGCAAAGTAATGATCAAAATTCTCGGAGCCAGACTTCAAGAGTAGGTGAACCATGAACTTCCAGAGGTTCAAGCTGGATTTAGAAAAGGCAGAGGAACCAGAGATCAAATTGCCAACATCCGCTGGATCATGGAAAAAGCAAGAGAATTCCAGAAAAACATCTACTTATGCTTTATTGACTATGCCAAAGCCTTTGACTGTGTGGATCACAATAAATTGTGGAAAATTCTGAAAGAGATTGGACTACCAGAACACCTGACCTGCCTCCCGAGACATCTGTATGCAGGTCAAGAAGCAACAGTTAGAACTGGACATGGAACACCAGTCTGGTTCCAAATAGGAAAAGGAGTACATCAAGCCTGTATATTGTCACCCTGCTTATTTAACTTATATGCAGAGTACATCATGAGAAATGCTGGGCTGGAGGAAACACAAGCTGGAATCAGGATTGCTGGGAGAAATATCAATAACTTCAGATATGCAGATGATGCCATCCTTATGGCAGAAAGTGAAGAGGAACTAAAGAGCTTCTTGATAAAAGTGAAAGAGGAGAGTGAAAAACTTGGCTTAAAGCTCAACATTCAGAAAACAAAGATCATGGCATCTACTCCCATCACTTTATGGCAAATAGATGCGGAAACAGTGGAATCAGTGAGAGTATTTTAGGGGGCCCGAAAATCATTGCAGCTGATGACTGCAGCCATGAAATTAAAAGACGCTTACTCCCTGGAAGAAAAGCTATGACCAACCTAGACAGCATATTAAAAAGCAGAGACATTACCAACAAAGGTTCATCAAAGCTATGGTATTTCTAGTAGTCATGTATGGATGTGACAGTTGGACTATAAAGAAACCTGAGCACTGAAGAATTGATACTTTTGAACTGTAGTGTTGGAGAAGACTCTTGAAAATTCTCTGGACTGCACTGAGATCCAACCAATCCATCCTAAAGAAAATCAGTCCTGAATATTCATTGTAAGGACTGATGCTGAAGCTGAAACTCCAATACTTTGGTCACCTGATGAGAAGAACTGACTCATTGAAAAAGACTCTGATGCTGGAAAAGACTGAAGGCCAGAGAAGAAGGGGATGACAGAGGGTGAGATGGTTAGTGGCATCACCAATGTGATGGACATGAGTTTGAGTAGGCGCCAGGAGTTGGTGATGGACAGGGAAGCATGGTGTGCTGCAGTCCATGGGGTTGCAAAGAGTCAGACATGACTGAGCGACTGAACTGAACTGAACTAAATTGAACCAGTTGCAAATATCACCTACACTGCAGCGAGAAGGAGCTGTCGAAAGCAAAGTGATGCCAGGCCAGTCCTCTGACAAAATCCTGTCAGTGTTCTTCCAGTTCCCCTAGAATAAAGCCTGAGTTCTTTACTATGACCTACAAGGCCCCATGGGATCAGCTTCGCCCCTGTNTTGAACCAGTTGCAAATATCACCTACACTGCAGCGAGAAGGAGCTGTCGAAAGCAAAGTGATGCCAGGCCAGTCCTCTGACAAAATCCTGTCAGTGTTCTTCCAGTTCCCCTAGAATAAAGCCTGAGTTCTTTACTATGACCTACAAGGCCCCATGGGATCAGCTTCGCCCCTGTCTCCAGCCCCATG
Source organism: Neotragus moschatus (assembly GCA_006410615.1). Taxonomy (NCBI): domain Eukaryota; kingdom Metazoa; phylum Chordata; class Mammalia; order Artiodactyla; family Bovidae; genus Neotragus; species Neotragus moschatus. Next base: position 217,660 of record SJYA01001018.1, read on the forward strand.
CTCACTTCAGCCTCACTGTCTCCTCTATGGGCGACTTCGAGTTTCACATATTTTCCCAGTTCCTCAGAGAGAGACTTTCCTGCTTAAAGTCCTCCCCATTCCCAGCTCTACTGAATTATCTACCCCAGCACCCTGCTTAGGTCGCTTATAGCTTCATCTCCTCAGTTAACTATTTTGGGTATTTATGTTGTGGATTTATTGGTCATCTGGCTCTAACATTAGAATGTGAGCCCTCAAGGGCAAGAACCTTAACTGTAATGTTCACAGGTATATTGCTCTTACCAGCAAAGTTACCTGAAAAATACAGTTGTTTTATGAATTATACCTGAATGAGTAAAGTGTTAGGTATAAAAGCAAAAGCAACATGGAGTTCCTAAGAGGACTCTCGAAGATGGGGCTTGGAGGCCACAAGAACTCTGACTTAGGCACATTTCAATCTGGACAGAATCTGACCTTTGACCACTAACTGTCTTAACAAATGCATCCAGAACATCTGCCAGAAACTCAAGATACTTAGTCGTTCAGTTGTGTCTGACTCTTTTGCAACCCCATGTACTGTAGCCCACCAGGTTCCTCTGTCCACAGGATTTCCCAGTCAAGAATAATGCAGTGGGTTGCCATTTCCTTCTCCAGGGGGATCTTTCCAATCCAGTGACTGAACTCATGCCTCCTGCATGAAGCAGATTCTTTATCACTGAGCCACCAGGGAAGCTTTGCAAGATCCTTTCCAGACCTTAACAAAACCCATGATAGTCTATCTCCTTATCAGACTCTATCCTAACACAATTCGTGATTCCTTAAGAATAAATACGTTCTTATTCACATCAGTCAATCACAGTTCTCATCAGGTAACTTTTCACAACTTTGTAGCTTTTTATCTTTATAAACCTCTGACTCCTTTTCTTCCCCAAACTGTCTTTCAAAGTTATCTGAATCTGTTCCTCTCAAATTGCAATTCTTAAGACAATCAATCTTTTCTTATTTGCAGCCTCCTCAACATTCAGAAAACGAAGATCATGGCATCTGGTCCCATCACTTCATGGGAAATAGATGGGGAAACAATGGAAACAGTGTCAGACTTTTTTT
>SJYA01001018.1:219451-283955 GCA_006410615.1 Neotragus moschatus
CATCACTGACTCGATGGACGTGAGTCTGAGTGAACTCCGGGAGTTGGTGATGGACAGGGAGGCCTGGCATGCTGGGATTCATGGGGTCGCAAAGAGTCGGACACTACTGAGAGAATGAACTGAACTGAACTGAACTGAACATTTTTTGGTAGACAAGGTACTATACTGAATGTACTACACTCCAAGAAGACTTGCATTTTTAAAGAAGATAAAAGCAGAAGGCAATGTTTAACATGTGGAAATAATCTAATGGAAGCACTGGTGTGAAAGAGACTCTTTCAGATACTTCAATCTTTACCTGAAGATGTATTCAATTCTGCTGATCACTTAACTGCCATGGCCATTAGTAAGGATAATCACAACAGCGAAAACAATCACTGTCATCATCTGCTGAATTATATCATATGCCAAGTACTTTATATATATTATTAGTCAATTTTTTATTTGATTTAGGGTAATGATATCTTTGTTGTCCTTCACTCCATTATACTTACCAAAGATGTGAATAATGAAATTTTTAAAATGACTATCTATCTGGTTCCTAATGTGCCTATAAAAATACTACAGAAAAACAGAATAGCTTGTTTCTCTTTTCAAAGTGAATATTACACATTTTTAAGCACCACATATATTAATTTCATTGGCACCCTTGCAAACCAATTAGTACATAGATTTCTTTAGTGTATGTACTTTAAGTGTACACTTCCCTAATAGCTCAGTTGGTAAAGAATCCACCTGCAATGCAGGAGACCCCAATTTGATTCCTGGGTCAGGAAGATCCACTGGAAAAGGGATAGGCTACCCACTCTGGTATTCTTGGGCTTCCCTTGTGACTCAGTTGGTAAAGAATCCACCTGCAATATTGGAGACCTGGGTTCAATCCCTGGGTTGGGAAGATCCCCTGGAGAAGGGAAAGGCTACCCATTCCAGTGTTCTGGCCTGGAGAATTCCATGGACTGTATAGTCCATGGGATCACAGAGTTGGACACGACTGAGTGGCTTTCACTTTCACTGACTCACACAGGGTAGGATTTTTTTTAACACTCACTAAAGTAAATTTCAAAAGAGACTGGCAGGCATATAAATGAAAGAGTGGGAAGTTTTAAGGGTATATGATACAGCAGAGGTTATATGAAACTCAACTGGGNGTATAGTCCATGGGATCACAGAGTTGGACACGACTGAGTGGCTTTCACTTTCACTGACTCACACAGGGTAGGATTTTTTTTAACACTCACTAAAGTAAATTTCAAAAGAGACTGGCAGGCATATAAATGAAAGAGTGGGAAGTTTTAAGGGTATATGATACAGCAGAGGTTATATGAAACTCAACTGGGAATGTTATCAAAATGAGAACAGCCTGTGCAGACTATGAAAATTGGAAAAATCTTAGCAAACAGGAATTATACTTGGAAAAGAAACACATTAAGGCAAGCATAAAAGACTTTTAACGAATTTTAATTCTTTCCTGAGCCTTTGTTGTTATTTGCTAATATAGTTTCCGAAGGTAGAAAACTAAAATTTATTTTCTCATTAGCTTTATTCTTTTCCACAGGCAGATATCAACTCTTCGTAGACCCTCACTTCAGAAATACGTACAGCTAAAATGAAGACTGTCTATATTTCCCCTTGCAGTACTTACAAACACATTTGTATTACAATGAAATCAAAATAGCTTAGGGTAAAATGTATTTTACCTACAGAAGCAATGTAAAGAGAAAAGCATTGTGGCATAGGAATGTTCTAAGAATTTTCCTCATTATTGTCATACAAACGGTTCTATTAAAAAAAAATCAGGTGGGACAAAATAATTTACATAGCCAGACTTCAATTGCTTTTTCATTCTGGAAATACTGGAGCATCGACAAACAGCAGTGAATAATGACACTGTTGCTTCTATGACACTCTCTGAATTCTGAGGACACAGGGAATTTTAGGCAGAAGCCTTGCTATCGGATGAGCAAAATATCCTGGTAGGTGCACAAAACATACACGTGCTTGCAGTCAATAGCAAATCAACCATAGGATTTAGGTGATGAGGGAATTAAGGCATAAAAGGAAAGAGTGAAGGCAGGTCAAGCTTAGTTTTACTAGCAGGATGATCTTGGATAGGTTGCTTACCGTCTATTAATATAATGTTAGTAAGTAATACTGGGCTTCCCTGGTGGCTCAGACAGCAAAGAATCAGCCTGCAATATGTTGATCCCTGGGTTGGGAAGATCAGTATTCCATGGATAGAGAAGCCTGGCAAGCTACAGTCAATGGGTCACAAAGAGTCGTACACGACTGAGTGACTATCATTCAGTAAGTAATAATAAACAGGGTTAAATAAGAATTAATTAGTTAATGTATTTAAAGTATTTAGCATATTATCAACAAATTTTAGCAAGGGCAGTGGACGTCCTTGCTCATGGTTACAGCAGTTAGGTGGTAGGTTACTGAAGGTGTAGATAGTTTTTATGGCCTAGAAAATCTGGAGACCTCGTACCTGTCACATATGATGACAGCATCCCACACCTGTCACACTAGGTCCCTGGGGTGTATATGAGGTGTCCCCAGGTTGTGCTGAAATATGTCATATCACACACAAGTCACACAGGGTTCCCTCCAGGTCTGCACCTGCACTGGAGTGACATCGTCAGGCACCCTCAAGTGTGTGGCTGTATGCTGTAAGAACATGGTCACACTGTGTGTGTTTCCAGATGAGTCAAATACAAAGTTTTCAAAAAGAGGCTTCATTGTCCCTGTTGAAAACTGGGAAAGAATCTCTCTATTTTTCTCAGAGCATATGCCTTAGAAGGCTTCTAAGTGTTTTCTCATCTCTTTAAATGTATCCGGCTAAAGGGACTTCGCCGTGGTGCACTGGATAAGAATCTGCCTGCCAATGAAGAGGACACAGGTTCGATTCCTGGTCCAGGAAGATCCCGCATTCCATGGAGCAACTAAGCCTGCGAGCCACAACTACTGAGCCTGTGCAGAACAACTACTGAAGCCCGCACAGCTAGAACCAGGGCTCCACGGTGAAAGAAGCCGCCGCAATGAGAAGCCTGCGTGCCTGCAATGAAGATTAGAGCCCGCTCTGCGCAACTAGAGAAAGTCCAGGCAAATCAGTGAAGACCCAGCACCCCAGCACAGCCAAGAATAAATTTTAAAAAGTTAAAGGAAAAAAAAAATGTATCCTGCCAAATACTAAATAGGTTTTTTGTCAGCTAGTCTAATTTTTTTTTTTTTTTCAATTTTATGAGGTAGGAATGTCTCAAGATCCTGAGAGCCACCTTTTTCAAATGTACACGTCAAGCTCCTTCCTCTTCCAGTTCCTGAGGGACTGTAAGAGTCAGACCTCAGAAGGGACCTTGTTCCAACTTGCAAATTCACGCCTGCCAATGCAGGAGATGTGAGACACAGTTTCCATCCCTGGGTTGGGAAGATCCCCTGGAAAAGGATATAGCAACCCACTCCAGTATTCCTGGAGAATCCCAAGGACAGAGGAGCCTGCAGGGCTACAGTCCATGGGGTTGTAAAGACATGACTGAGCACCTAACAGTTATATATATATTAATCTGAAAGTAGTATACAAGATGTATTGAAAAGGTGACTACTTGAAAGATCCACAAAGCAATGGGGAAACTTATAAAGGAAGTGCATTTAGACAACTTGCCCTTTACAAAACTGAAAATGCCTTATGAAAACATTTATGGTGATATTCTGACAGCTGGTGGAATTCCACCAAACTTCAGCTCCCACTCTCCACTTCAGACGCTCTCTTCAGGTTGTACATCTCTTGTTTTCACTGCTTTGCTTCAGCTTAGATGCTCACACTGTGTCTAGCATCTTTGTGAAGGAGCCCTTGGCAGGCTGGCTGCTCTCACTGAGAGACTCCCTGCAGGAAGCTGCCTATTGAATCATGCTTGGCCACCTGCCCTAGCCCATCTTATCCTGCTCTTTAAAAAAAAAAAAAAGAGAGAGAGAGAGAGAGAGAGAGACAAACCCAGAGTCCAGAGCTCTGGACTCCTGCTAATCTGAAAAGATGAATCAGAAGAGAGAAACTGACTCATTTGATTTGGAGAAAAGGGAGAGAGAAAAGCTAATACTGACTTGAGTGACTCAGCCATAGCTGGCTGTAAGAAATATGCCCACTGGCAGACGAAGGTGAAGAAATAAATCTCAGGGGAAAGCATCAAGGCCAGAAGATTGAGGAGCCTCGTAAGGAAAGACTTGTGAGGAAATAGCACAGTGTCAAGGACTAAGCCCACATTCAGTGTCAGGAGCAAGAGGCATCACCAGCAAGAGGACGGGGGCAAGCAAGCATTTAGATAGTGAAAGCCAAGAAAAGAATGAATCAAAACTTAGGGGCTTTGAAAACAGCAAAGAGGGCAACAAGAGTAAGAACAGATAGAGATTTCACTGGTGGTCCAGTGGCTAGGACTCCATGCTCCAAATTGTAGGGGGCTTGGGTTTGATCCCTGTTCAGTTCAGTTCAGTTCAGTCGCTCAGTCATGTCCAACTCTTTGTGACTCCATGGACCACAGCACGCCAGGCCTCCCTGTCCATCACCAACTCCTGGAGTTTACTCAAACTCATGTCCATTGAGTCGGTGATGCCATCCAACTATCTCATCCTCTGTAGTCCCCGTCTCTTCTCACCTTCAATCTTCTCCAGCATCAGGGTCTTTTCAAATGAGTCAGNCATCTGCGTATCTGAGGTTATTGATATTTCTCCTGGCAATCTTGATTCCAGTTTGTGCTTCATCCAGCCAGGCATTTCGATGATGTACTCTGCATATAAGTTAAATAAGCAGGGTGACAATAGCCACACCTACCTCATATATTATTTGAGAGCATGAAATAGTTCAATGTATATAAAGTACTTAGCATATAATAAGTTATCTACAAATCCTAGGGAGGGGAAAACACAGAAAGTTGGTACCTAGTTTTTTCATTTTTTCAACTTGATCACTCTTATCAAGGAAATTATTAAAGTTGTATTAAATGCTCAAATGTGGTTTCCAGGGACTTCCCTGGCCTAGAGGTTAAGATTCTGCATTACTAATGCATGGGGCACTCAGGTTCAATCCCTGGTCAGGGAAGTAGATCCTGCATGCCACAACTAAAGGTCCTGCAAGCTGCAATTAAGACCCAGGGCAGTCAAATAAATAAATATAAATAAATATTTTTCAATAATAAGAAAATTTTAAATGTGGTTTCCAGGTCATAAATACTATCTATATCACTCTCATAACTGCAACTCAGAGCTATTTTGGTAGCCCTGGGTCTTGTATCAGCCTAATCTTCTCTTCTTTCTCATAGTTGCTCTCTTTGTAGCTACACTCATTCCCATGGATCAAAATTATTTCTTCTTTGTTTCATCAGAGAGTAGGAGGTCATTGAACTGCTGAAAACAAAGGCTTTGTCTTATTTATTTCTAAATCCATAGCATCTACCTAAACCCTACAACATATAAGATACCCAAAGAATAATTAAGAAGAGAAAAAAGAAAAGGAGAGAGGAAAGGACAAAAGAAGAGAAAGAGGGTTAAATAAAATATTTTGCTTAGCCTCCAATTAAAATAAATAAATAAATTTTAAATATATATATTTTGCTTTAATGTGTGAAAAATAGACTATGCAAGGTTCTCTGTGTACTGACAGCTTAAACAAATTGACCTAATTCATGTAAGTACAGCTCTCATTTCATATTTCTTCTTGAATATGTTGGAAATGTTATGCTCTAATTCTGTTATTTTAGTGATTACCCTAAAATACAAAATGGATATTTACCTTAATATCAGATGATATAATACTCTTCCCCTCCTCTAAGGACTATAACTACTTTACCCTGGAGAAGGAAATGACTACTCACACCAGATTGCATGCCAGGGAAATCCCATAGACAGAAGAGCCTGATGGGCTACAGTTTATGGGGTTGCAAGAGTCAGACATAACGACTAAACAATGACTACTTTAAGTCAAGCTATGCCCGCTCATCTTGAAATCTACAGTTTCCCGGTATTTTAACTTAGCTTTATCCTTCTTACTCCACAAATTAGATATAGTTATTGATGTTTAATATGTTTAATGGTTATTTAGATTTCGTGGTTACCATGTTCTTTGCTCACCTTTACCTCTCAGCTCTTCCTTCTGAGATTTTGCTTCCTCTTGAAGTAAATCTTCAAGAATTTCCTCTAATGAGCATCTATTATACAATTGTTCTTGAGAAAGTTTCACATGGCGTAGAATTCTAGATTAACACTAATTTTATTTTGTTTTGTTCTGTTTTTTGGCCACACTGCACAGCATAAGGAATCTTAGTTCCTGAACCAGGGATGGAACCCTTGATCCCTGAAGGGGAAGCATGGAGTCTTAACCACTGGACTGTCAGGAAAGTCCACAGATTAACAGCGATTTTATCTCAGTTGTTCAAAGTTTTATTACAATGTCTTCTGGTTCCTATTGTTACTATATAGAAATTAACTGTAAATAATTACCTTGCAGCTTTTAAGATCCTCACTTGTCTTTGAGGTTCTGCAATTGTACTAGGATAGATTTCAGTGTGGATTTATTTTTATAGATTCTTTTGGGGTTCATTGGGCCCCTAGGCTTTGAGTATCATACCTTCATCATTTTGTATAATCCTCTCTACTATTTCTGAAGAATATTGTCTCTTCCTCCTTTTCTCTAGCCCCCTCTGTCACTCCAATTAGATAGAGAGAATGCCTTCTTACTCTGTCTTACCTATCATGCACCTCTCTTTCATATTTCCAACTTTACACCTCAATTCCTCAAGACATTTTACATCCATTCTTCCTTTCCTTATCATGTCAAGTCTGCTGTGTAAATGGTTCTTCGGGTTTCTCATAAATTTATATATATATATATATATATATATAATTTCCAGAAGCCCTTGTTGTTCTTTTTTAAAACCTGATTGTTTATTTTTGGTAAACTATTGTCTTCTGTGGTATTTATGATAGTATCCTTAATCTTCTTTACAAATATCAAATATTCTTACTTACATTTGGCATCTGATAAATTCAAATACCCAGTTTTTGCTTGTCTGATTCTGTAGGGTTTTTTTACTGCCCTTCGCTCATGGTTCTGGACTTCCCAGTTGGCGCTAGTGGTAAAAAAAAAAAAAATTCCACCTGCTAATGCAAGAGCCTTAAGAGATGTGGGTTTTGACCCCTGGGTCAGAAAGATCCCCTGAAGGAGGGCACAGCACTCACTTCACTATTCTTGCATAGTTAATCCCATGGACAGAGGAGCCTGGTGGGCTACAGTCCATAGGGTCACAAAGAGTCAGACACGACTGAAGCGACTTAGCATGCACGTGCATGGTTCTACATATATTTTGTGATATTTATTATCTGCTTATATACATAGGAATTCTATCAGAAGGACTGCACTGAACCTTGAGTTTGTAGTGAATTCCTCCAGATAGATTTGCCTTTGATTTTGCTTAGGGCATAAGAAAACCCAAAACCCGAGAGCACTTAAGTTTTCAAAGGTTTTTCAATAGTATGGATTTGGACACCACCACCCCCCCGATCCCCGCCCCTGCAATAAAGGAAAAATCTATGTTAGGGTGGGCCTCATAGAGACTTCTCAGGAGACATGTTTTCTCCTGCTTTTCCAAGAGCCATGGCAGAGATAGGCAAGAATCCATGTACCACCCTCCAGGAAACAGGCGTTTTTCTGGTCTACCCACCGAGGATGTGGAGAAGTTAGCTTTATGGCCCAATCTTTCACTTTGTGCAAGTCCCAAGACTGGTCTCCATGGTCCTCTCACAGCTCATGGAAGTGACACTGACTGTCCTTGGCCTTCTGATTCATGCCTTCTTGTCCTCTCTCTGGTAATTTCCCTTATTTTCCTGGTGGCTCATCTAAACACTAATTTTAAAAAATATTATATTGGACTTGTAGATGTCCTTTACAAGAAGAGTTACTCCAGATATCTGGTATACCATATTACCAGAAATAGAAGTTCCTGAATCTATAAATAGGGATGTTTCTGGCACTTTTGCACAGTATCAGGCAGTGTTGAAGGAACTGTTCTCACTGAACTAAAATACCATCAACCCTCCTTTTCTATTTTTGAACGGGAATGGCTTTTCTTCTGAATACAGTGGAACACTGCATTGAGAAAATAATACATAGATCGATAGAGAAACTTTTCTCATTTTTCCACTAACGGTTAGGACTTTTCTCTCCACCATGAAAAAAAGAGAGGGAAAGTACTATGTCTATTTAAGAAATAAAAATGACATATCGATCAGAGGCTTTCCACAATGCAAAGCTAAAGAATTACTTTCTAACAATATTTTATCATTTATTTTTTGAACACATATCCTCCTCACAAAAAAATTATTCATGAAGAAGGTGTATTAATAGCAACCAGAATGCAGTGCAATGCTACTAAAGTGAAAGTGAAGGAAAGTGAAATTTGGTCAGTCATGTCCAATTCTTTGTGACCCCATGGACTGTATAGTCCATGGAATTCTCCAGGCCAGAATACTGGACTGAGTGGCCTTTCCCTTCTCCAGGGGATCTTCCCAACCCAGGGATCGAAACCAGGGTTCCCACATTGCAGGCAGATTCTTTATCAACTGGGCCACAAGGGAAGCCCAAGAATACTGGAGTGGGTAGCTTATCCCTTCTCCAGGGGATCTCCCCAACCCAGGAACTGAACCAGGGTCTCCTGCATTGCAGGCGGATTCTTTACCAACTGAGCTATGGGGGAAGCCAATGGTCCTCCGTATGTACCAAATGACAAGGAAATGGCTGCGCATCATTGTTACCGCCAAATAGACTGTGTCTTCTTTCGCATTTGTCAAGATGCAAATTCAACGTCTCATTGCATTGATTCTGCACATTAAACAGCATTTACCAAGCTTTGTGTGGTTTGGGGTTTTTGTGTTTGTTTCGGCTTTGGAGAACTTCTGAGGAGGAAAACACATCATGTATGAATAATAATATTATCATTCAACAGGAATGAAAAACTGCTCTCCTCTGTTTTCTATATTACCAGTATTTTTTTTTTTTTTTGGAATATTATCTGGGCCTGCCACTTGCTTCCTCAGCACAATTGAACACATAATTACTATGTAAATGTGGATTTCCACATGCTTCCAAAGAAACACAGACCATTTGGTACTGGAGATTTTTAAAACATTAATCACTTGGAATATGGTACATTTGACTTAATCTATAAAATGAAAATACATATCTGCCTTGCATGGTCTAGTAGCAAGATTAATTACTTAATTTTGGATAAGTAATTTGAACATGAAAAGCATTACACAAATGGAAGTAGGTACTAATATTAAAACAGAAATTACTGAGCTACTCTGTAAAAAAGCGCAGAGACATAGTTTCTGCTTATTATTTTTCTGTCTTTATTTTTATTATTATCATGTATATTATTAGATCATTATTGAATAATTTCTAGATTTTAAAATGTAAGACAACAAATAAGATTTTTTTCTTTAAGACCCCACACTCACATAGGGGTTTCCCTCTTTCACAAAAGTAGCATTGAGCATGTTGTTGTTCTTTAGTGGCTAAGTCGTGTCCAACTCTTTTGTGACTCCATGGACTGTAGCCCACCAAGCTCCTCTGTCCATGGGATTTCCCAGGGAAGAATACTGGAGTGGGTTGCCATTTCCTTCGACAGGGGATCTTCCTGACCTAACTCAGATCAAACCCACATCTCCTCCACTGGTGGAAAGGTTCTTCACCACTGAGCCACCAGGGACGTCCTCTGAGTATGTTGCTGTGCTGTGCTTGGTCGCTCAGTTGTGTCCAATTTTTTTTGACCCCATGGACTGTAGCCTGCCAGACACCTCTGTCCATGGGGATTCTTCAGGCAAGAATACTAGAGTGGGTTGCCATGACCTTCTCCTTATTACCACTCAGATTTGTGATTCCTAACCCGGTGATGTTGACCTGTTTCATAAACATTGTTGCATGGCTTGGACCACAGTATGTTCTTTTGATTGAGTGAGTATTGAGAAGAAACAGCAAGTCTCTTTCTAAAATTACTTGAAGAAAATAAAATCTAAAAATCAGATATATAGAGATATTGCTCTAACTTTAAAATCCATTCCCTAAACCAGTGGAGAAAAACACATTTCATTTTAACTAAAGAATTACAGATGCCCCACTTATACTTATGCAGATTCCTGGTCATAGAAAAAAAATTCAAGAAATAATTATAGATTGAAAATCCAACATTTTGTAAGAGAGGGAAGAACAGAACAAGCATAAAACTATCTGTTATTAAATGCTTCAATGACTCTCCTTTTTCCATAGCATACAGTATAAATCTATCAGCACAATACAAAAATCTTTACCATTTTTTTCTACTGCTACTTCTCAAACCTCATTGTTTCTTTCAATAGTTTTTAACCAATTACTTACTGAGCATCCACTCTGTGCCAGGTTCTTTGTTAAGTGCTAGGAATGGAAACAGAGGGTGAGGGAGAGAGAGAGAATTCCTGACAGCACAGAGTCTAGCACAGACTCCAGCAGGGGATGCAGAAAGTTAACTTTAATTATGTATACTGTGTGGTTGGGTCAGGGGCTACAAAGGTTATCATAGGATGCAACACAAGCATAAGACAGAGACCTAATCTGAGGGGTAGAAAAGCTGCCCCTACAGAGGTGTCATTTAAGCTAAGATCTGAAGAACAAGAAATTACTCCAAGGAGAGCTCAGTTCAGTTCAGTCGCTCAGTCGTGTCTGACTCTTTGCGACCCCATGAACCTCAGCACGCCAGGCCTCCCATCCAGGCAGAGTTAGAGAAGAGGGACAAGTGACTATGTGTGAAGGCTCTGAGGGGAACTGGGCCTGACAATGAAAGGAAAAAGGGGGAAGTGGCTAGAGTTGGGGCTACAGGAGCAGGCGGGGCCCAGATTAGAGAAGACTTATGACCAACTTAGTGCCTCATCTTAAGAGCAACTGGAAACCACTGACGTACTTGAAGCAGTAGGTGTGAAATATCCACAAGAGTGCTTCTTAAAAAACCATTCTATCTGCTGTGTGAAGGAAAAACCTGACAGGGACAGGAATGAAAGCTAGGCTGTTATTGTTAGAAGGTTATTGCAGTGGCTTAGGTAGAAAAGATGACAGGAGATAAAGGAAGGAGGGGAAAGGCTGAAGAATGAGGAAAGGAGGGAGGAAAAAGAAAACTCTTACCTTCAAATGTCAAATAACAGTAAAAAAAATGTTTTCTACCATATTAGGCAAAGAATCAATTCCCACCACATATACAGACCTTCTACAAATCAACAAAAGACTAGCTACTCAATGTTTAAACAAAGCAGACAATGAGCACTTTAGAGAAAATACAAATATTATAAAAATCATATTTAAAATGTTCATAATTAGAGAATTAAAAAACATTTTGAGATATTTTTCACCTATAATATTAGTAACATTGAAGGTCCCAGTGAAGGTCAGTTTGGGAGTTTAAGAAGTGCTGCATGACAAAATTATTAAATAGACTTTATTCAAAATGTTATCTACTATTGGTGAAAATTCACATTCTACTCTCACAAGGAATACATTTAAAAGCCCTTCAGTAACGAAATTACATTTAATTTGGCTTAACCCAGTGCTGCCGGCTGAGTCTTCAGAGAGCAAGCTCTCAGTGGAGATCTGCATGTCTAGGCAGCTTACTGGGGACTGGTTGCCTTCCAAGAGGGCTAGAGCTGATAGCAGAAATGATGCTACAGAACTCATTCTTTATTTCAGGGAGATGACAGGATCCCAGAAGAGCAAGAGACTGAGGGCAGCTCTTAACCCTCAGATGCAAGAAAGGCATAATTACCATGGTGAGCAGTGAGGACTGAATGGCCTGACTCGAAAGGATCAATGAAAATGGAAATAAAACACAGGGCTCCTAGGGGAAAACAAATGGACAGCCAAATAAGGATAATCCTTAATTTATATGACCAAAGGGATCATAAATGGGTGAGCAGAAGGCTGAAGTCAGACCTCCAATATGAAAGTCATGATGCTTTCCCTAATTTCCAGACCTGAGCCAATTCTCAGACCCAGAGCTTCCTACCATAAGTAGAGGCTGGGATTACATTAGAAAAGATTGTAAAAGAGCATGGAACATGTATGAAATAATTCTTTGTTCTTTCCCCCAGGGAACCATAGCAATTCACTCAGTTCATGATAAACTGGAAGAAGAAAAATCCAGATCTTTTGAAGGCTGTTATACATGGGGTCTGAGCTGATGCTGATATTTGCTGTCATTATGGAAATGAGGCAATAAATGGATTTCTGGCCAAGTCTGTCTCATGGTTATCATTCATGTGAGACAGACAATATCATTCAATGTCTTGACATAAGGCTATAAACCTCCTGCTCCCAGTTATAATGAAAGCACCTGGACCATCTGGACATTCTATAGAACATCACATTAATTCACTATATTGATGATATCATGTAAATCAGGCCTGATTAGCCAGAAGTGGCTAGTATTCTGAGTGCCATAGTGAAATTAATGTGCTTTATAGGGTAGGAGATAAACCTTGCAAAGATTCAAGGGCCTATCTCATCAGCAAAATATTTAAGAGTCCACTGGTCTGGGTCATACTCAAGTATCTTCTTCAAATTAAAGAACAAGTTGTTCACCTTGCACATTTTACTTACTTATTCACCTTGCACACTTTGCCAACAAAGATCTGTATAGTCGAAGCTATGATTTTCAGTAGTCATGTATGGATGTGAGAGCTGGACCATAAAGAAGGCTGAGTGCCAAAGAATTGATGCTTTCGAACTGTTGTCCTGGAGAAGACTCCTGACAGTCCTTTGGACAGGAAGGAGATCAAACCAGTCACTCTTAAAGGAAATGTACCCTAAATATTCACTAGAAGGACTGATGCTGAAGCTGAAGCTCCAGTACTTTGGCCATCTGGCGCAAAGAGCTGATTCATTGGAAAAGACTCTGATGCTAGGAGAGGTTGAGGGCAAGAGGAGAAGGGGACCACAGAGGATGGGATGGTTGGATAGCATCACTGACTCAGTAGACAAACTCTGGGAAATAGTGAAGGACAGAGAAGCCTAGTGTGCTGCAGTTCATGGGGTCACAAAAAGTTAGACATGACTTAGCAACTGCACAACAACTTCTATTGGGCTCAAAGAAAAAATCTACTTTACTGTTTTCTCAGAAAGAGATGTAAAAATTGCTCATCTATGGATTCTGAACACTGTTCAACATAGACCTATCCCCAACTACTAGCTCTGATATTGGCATGCCATTTAGCCAACATGTATGTCTATGTAAAAGTGAAAGTCACTCAGTCATGTCCGACTCTTTGCAACCCCAGGGACTATACAGTCCGTGGAATTCTCCAGGCCAGAATACTGGATTGGGTAGCCTTTCCTTTCTCCAGGGGATCTTCCCAACCCAAGGATCGAACCCAGGTCTCCCGCATTGCAGGAGAATTCTTTACCAGCTAAGTCACCAGCAACCATTCTATGTAAGTAAGTAAGTAAAAGAGTTCCGAAAAAAATCTATTTCTGCTTTATTGACTATGCCAAAGCCTTTGACTGTGTGGATCACAATAAACTGTGGAAAATTCTGAGAGAGATAGGAATACCAGACCACCTGACCTGCCTCTTGAGAAGTCTGTATGTAGGTCAGGAAGCAACAGTTAGAACTGGACATGAAACAGCAGACTGGTTCCAAATAGGAAAAGGAGTACGTCAAGGCTGTATATTGTCACCCTGCTTATTTAACTTATATGCAGAATACATCATGAGAAACGCTGGACTGGAAGAAACACAAGCTGGAATCAAGATTGCCAGGAGAAATAACAATAACCTCAGATATGCAGATGATACCACCCTTATGGCAGAAAGTGAAGAGGAACTGAAGAGCCTCTTGATGAAAGTGAAAGAGAAGAGTGAAAAAGTTGGCTTAAAGCTCAACATTCAGAAAACAAAGATCATGGCATCTGGTCCCATCACTTCATGGAAAATAGATGGGGAAACAGTGGAAACAGTGTCAGACTTTATTTTGGGGGGCTCCAAAATCACTGCAGATGGTGACTGCAGCCATGAAATCAAAAGACTCTTACNGCAGAGTACATCATGAGAAATGCTGGGCTCAATGAATCACAAGCTAGTATCGATTGCTGGGAGCAATATCAATAACCTCAGATATGCAAATTATACCTGTATAATGGCAGAAAGTGAATAACTAAAGAGCCTCTTGATGAAGGTGAAAAAGAGCTAAAAATCTGGCTTGAAACTCAATATTAAAGAAACTAAGATCATGGCATCCAATCCCATCATTTCATGGCAAATAGAAGGGAAGAAAGTAGAAGCAGTGTCAGATTTTATTTTCTTGGGTTCCAAACTCACTGAAGTTTGTGACTGCATCCATGAAATTCAAAGACACTTACTCCTTGGAAGGAAAGCTATGACAAACCTAGGCAGCATATTAAAAAGTACAGACATCACTTTGACAACAAAGGTCCACATAGTCAAAGTTATGGTTTTTCCTGCAGTCATGTATGGATGTAAGAGAATTGAAGAACTGATGTTTTCGAACTGTGGTGCTGGAGAAGACTCTTGGGAGTCCCTGGGACAGCAAGGAGATCAAACCAGTCAATCTTAAAGGAAACCAGTCTTGAATATTCATTGGAAGGACTGATGCTAATCCTGAAGCTCCAATACTTTGGCCACCTGATGCAAAGAGCCAGTTCATTGGAAAAACCCTGATGCCGGGAAGGATTGAAAAGAAGAGGGGGTCGGCAGAGAGGCCGAGATGGTGAGAAAGTATCACCAACTCAATGGACATGAATTTGAGCAAACTCTGGTAGAGGGCATAGATCAGAGGAGCCTGGTGTGGTGCAGTCCATGGGGTCACAGAGTGTTGGACACAACTTAGTGATGAACAACAACAAAAGATGTTGAGCAACAACAAAGTGGCAAGTTCAGTTCTAAGTGGTTTTTCATACTTTGCCTCGGTTTTGTTTTTATTTTCTAATGACCCAAAGCTCCAGTTGGCAGGCTATTTCTTTTAAGCAACACTCAGTACACTCTAAAGTACAGTAAAGCTTGCCTATAAACAAATTTTCTGGACATTTCCATGTTTTATAATGGAATTTTAGCTGCCATTTAAAATATTTAGCATGAACATTAGACAGTGATTATCTGTAACTCTCAATCGCTCAGACTCCAGGGTTCAGGTTGATTTAAAGGAACATTAATCGTGTTCTCATGACAAAAACTGCTCAAGTCCCCCAAAAAATTTCCACTTGACTTGATCTGTACCTTCAAAACAAATGCAGCTGAGTCCAATTAACATAAAAGCTTAGGGATTGTGCTATTGCTGACACAGGTGTCAGAAACTACTTGCATAGTGGGAAAGATTTGAGTGGTAAAACACTTATGAAAGAGCAAAAACAAATTAGTTAACTTTTCAAATCCTTCCTCACAGAAAGCTTGAGCGAGTAACTAATATTTCCAATTAAAGTGTCCAATTTCTTGCATCTGTTGGGGTAGAATATCCTATACCCTTCTCAATTCTTCAGGCTGGTCTAAGAATTAAATTGACATGAGGCAGATTAACAGGAGAAAATAAAACCAAAGGTTAAAACTGCATGGGGAAGACCCAAGAAAACTAAATAGCCAAAGCCCTCACCTTCAGGACTATCCTCAGCTAGAGTATGCTGAGGGTACTGGCTTGAGACTTCAAAGGGGTCAGGCTTAGAGATGGAAAAGCAGATGTTTGCTGGGCCCTGCAGAGACAGTGGGACACAGTAGACTCAGATCTCTATGCCCTGCTAAGTTTCCCCCATCACAACAGGCATAAAAATTAGCCCATACTTTGCAGATATCAATGGTGATAGTTCTATTCTGGCAAGAGAAAATCTATTTAAATTATTTTAGGCAGTTAGATAAAAGTTCAAATGTTCTTCCTGAGTTTATTGGACCTTGATTGTTTTAAGCTTGAAATAATTTTTATGCCAAAGAGACACATTTTGTTGGCAGATTTGATCCCTGTACAGGTCTCATTTTTTTCTAAAATGAGTTTTCAGAGATATTCACAAATTAGGGCAATAAACGCAACATTTTCACATGGAAGCTGGAAAATTTTTGCAAAATAAACAATATGACTATTTTAAGTTGTATAAATGTAAGTCTAGAGGAACATGCATGAATGTCACACTGACTCTTTGTTTTTCAGACTAGCTGGATCCTGAAAGCAAATGAGCCTTTCGATTATTCCACATCCTTGTGAACAATAAGTATTGTGAGTCCTCTTAATTTTAGCCACTTGGATAATGGCTTAGTTTTACTGGTAGAGGAAAAGGTATAAAAATATGAGTTTTCCTCATGGAGGCTTTTAGTTGGAATTTTTACCAGGTGAAATTGTCTTAATGCTAGCTTCAGCTCTGACATTCATCAGAACAATTAAAAGATAACCCATAGTATTTTATGGATCTGCTCAAACATGAAAAATCTTGAGTAAACACATATCAAATTTGACCTTCTGACAGTGTTCAGACTTGTGATAGGAATGTTGACTAAATGCTGATAAAGGGATTAAAGGTAATTTAGACATAGTGCAAGATAAATGGTAAGAATTAAGTGAAATAATAAAGTCTCCAGGTAGCAAATTGTGGTCTATCACATGTAGCCAAATTAATTTTGAATGTGCAATATCCAAAGTTATTTGATATGAAATTTTATACACTATTAATGTTAGTGAAACCTATTAAAATTCAAGCAGATCCAAATTCAGCAATTTCTCTTTTAAAAATCAACATATACGTTTTTTAAGCTACAGAAACTTTTTAAAATCAAAAGAAGTTTTACATGAAATATGCAAGAGTGGTAGCCAGCTACATATAAGAACAATATTATGAGAATATATTAAAGCAATGAAACAAATGTATTTTGCATGATCATGACCATGAATAGAGGTTTTAGCAAATTGAGCAGCACTAAGTTGTTTGCCAGATCCAGCTTTCCATTCAGGTTAAAAACCAACCATGGTTCAAGTGGAAACAAACCTCAGGCTGGCCATTGACATGAGGGTTATTTCCCAAAAAGAAAAAAAGAGAGGTGAATTGAATCCATTTTCTTTCAGTTTATTAAAAATGTCAGCTGAAAATCATAAAGAGACACCACAGATGGGGAAAAGCTGCTGTGCTGAGAGGTGATAATGAAGAACTTATGCAAAGTGAAGATGTCAGAATAAGGTAATGAGAGAAGAGGAAGGAACAGATTCACAGAAATAGAGATGAAAGACCAGGTAGCCTCATGGAGGAAGGTGGATGGGCAGTCTAGAGGTTCAAAGGCGTCCAGCTCCCCATTGCAGAGGGATGTGAGTGAACCTATATGAGAATTCTCAGCGATTTCCCTATAAAGAAACACACTGAGCTCTATAGCACTTCCGTCTTTATAACTCTTAGTTAACACTTCTGTGTCTTTACCAGACAGCTTGTAGCTCTGAGAGCAGAATTTGAACCTAATTTTCATTCATATTATCAATGCCTAGCATTTATTAAACACTCACAAATTGTCTAACAAGTCAACAAAAACAGTTTCAATTTAAACATTAGATCCCTTAGTTCTTCCACTTTCAATTTTACCAGTGAGAGTAGAACAGAATTAATAACATCATAAGTTTAATCAGGCAGAAGGAAACAGAGGGGAAAAGAGTTGGGGAGAATTGAATAGAAGGAAAAGAATTTTAACTGAATAGAGGTTTTAGCAAAGGTCCTAACTTAAGGTGTGTGCTTAGTTGCTCAGTCATGTCCACCTCTTTGTGACCCCATGGACTGTAGCCCACCAGGCTCCTCTGTCCATGGGATTCTCCAGGCAAGAACACAGGAGTGGGTAGCCATTCCCTTCCCCAGGGAAGCTTCCTGACCCAGAGATCAAACCCAGGTCTCCTGCACTGCAGGCAGATTCTTTACCATCTGAGTAACCAGGGAAGTGCTTCTCTATTATGACAGTAATAAACCTAACAGAAGACTTTTGATTAAGGTATGATTCTCAAACTTTAGTGTGCATCAGAATCNAGGAGTGGGTAGCCATTCCCTTCCCCAGGGAAGCTTCCTGACCCAGAGATCAAACCCAGGTCTCCTGCACTGCAGGCAGATTCTTTACCATCTGAGTAACCAGGGAAGTGCTTCTCTATTATGACAGTAATAAACCTAACAGAAGACTTTTGATTAAGGTATGATTCTCAAACTTTAGTGTGCATCAGAATCATTTGGAGGCCTTGTTAATACTGATTACTGGCCTCCATCCTGAAGTTCTGAATCAGTAACATCAGAGGTGTGGCCAAGAATGTTCAACTAATTCTCAAATCCTGCTGATTCTTCTGGCCAAGGACCTTATGTGGAAAACCACTGACTTAAGAGAGTGGAAGGTAGGAAAAAGACTGAGGAAGAAATAGAGGACACTAGGAGAATTCTAATTAGCCTCATAGACTAAGAGGCATTAAGTTATAATTCTGTCAGAAAATTTGATTTAAAAAGCTGTAATTGGTAACTTAAAATTGATTGGTAAAGTTTAATTGCTATTAATGTTTTAAGCAAGTAGAGTTAAGATGAGCATATGCTAGTTTGTCTGGAAGAGTCTTGATTTTCTCCTGTCGCTCAGCGTTATAATTGATAGTGCTCCCTTTCCCTCTCAGGAGGGCCTCAACTGGGACAATAAATTATATGGCCATGTGTCTTACTTGTAAGAATGAAATACAAAATGTATGCAAGCTGTGAGGCGTACTGCTTACCAGTCTTTCTGGGCAAGAGAATGAATGAGCTGGTGAAAAGGAGAAACAAAGATCTTTATCTATGTAATGCCCTTTACAAAGGATCTTTGAAAAACTACTGAGTAGCAGACACTTCTCAAGACAGTGAGACAGTACTCTGAAAACCAGGCAAAGAAATAAGTGCTAGATTTAGAATCAGGATGATTAATGACTAGGTTTTTCTTAGCCCAGAAGGAAGGTACTCCTTTTGATGGCTTCCCTTTTCAGGATACGCTTAAAGGAAGAGAAAAATATTAACACTCAGATATTCTGACTCTGGACAGCTGAGAGAAAGCCCAGGAAGAAACTTGTTGCTTCCACAAATATCCCAGGGAATTAAAATGCCATGCCATTCCTTGACCATACTTTAAAAAACATTTCAGTAAACATGGACAGACTTGAATGTGCTTCTCTTCCTAGTGCAGTGATGTTGTAAAATCCTTATCCAAATGAATACGTTTACAATAGAAGAAACTCAGAACTCAGCTTAGTGTACACAGATGCCACACTTTTCCACCTACTGATGCCCTCAGTAGTTCAAAGACCTCAATTCTCTTGTTCCAATACTAAAACATTTCCTGTATTTAGTATTTCAAGCTACAAGGAAGAAAGTCATCACAAGAATAGGCCCTTGGGATTAGAGCATGTTAACTAGCCCCTTTCACAAAATCAGTACTGCAGCCATGAAATTAAGACACTTACTCCTTGGAAGAAAAGTTATGACCAACCTAGATAGCATATTCAAAAGCAGAGACATTACTTTGCCGATTAACGTCCGTCTAGTCAAGGCTATGGTTTTTNATGGGGAAACAGTGGAAACAGTGTCAGACTTTATTTTGGGGGGCTCCAAAATCACTGCAGATGGTGACTGCAGCCATGAAATCAAAAGACTCTTACTCCTTGGAAGAAAAGTTATGACCAACCTAGATAGCATATTCAAAAACAGAGACATTACTTTGCCGACTAAGGTCCATTTAGTCAAGGCTATGGTTTTTCCAGTAGTCATATATGGATGTAAGAGTTGGACTGTAAAGAAGGCTGAGCCCCGAAGAATTGATGCTTTTGAACTGTGGTGTTGGAGAAGACTCTTGAGAGTCCCTTGGACTGCAAGGAGATCCAACCAGTCTATTCTGAAGGAGATCAGCCCTGGGATTTCTTTGCAAGGAATGATGCTGAAGCTGAATCTCAGTACTTTGGCCACCTCATGTGAAGAGTTGACTCATTGGAAAAGACTCTGATGCTGGGAGGGATCTGGGGCAGGAGGAGAAGGGGACGACCAAGGATGAGATGCCTGGATGGCATCACTGACTAGATGGGCGTGAGTCTGAGTGAACTCCGGGAGATGGTGATGGACAAGGAGGCCTGGCGTGCTGTGATTCATGGGGTCGCAGAGTCGGACACAAGTGAGCGACTGAACTGAACTGAAGTAAGTGAAGTCGCTCAGTCGTGTCCGACTCTTTGCAACCCCGTGGACTGTGGCCTACCAGGCTTCTCCATCCATGGGATGCTCCAGGCAAGAATACTGGAGTGGGTTACCATTTCCTTCTCCGGGGATCTTCCTGACCCAGGGATCAAACCCGGGTCTCTTGCATTGGAAGCAGACACTTTAACCTCTGTAAGGACCCTAACTAATCAAGAGCAAAGTTTCTTCATGATTTACAAATTTTCAACAAACTCAATTTTGTCTTAAGTAGTTTTTGTCTAAATATATAAAAATTCCATAGACAGAAGATCCTGGTTGGCTATAGTCCTTGGGGTCACAAAAAGTCAGATACAGCTGAGTATTTGAGCCTCACACACTGGTCTGGAAATGGATAAACACACAATCAGAGCAATAATAAGCCAAATAACTTTCTAAAATATTGTCCACCTAATCCTAAGAAATAAATCTCAATACTTTGAAAGGATTACCTTTGAAACTGTGCTTCAAAATTAAATTTACCCTTCACTCAAGAGGCAAGGGCTTCCCAGATGGCTCAGTAGTGAAAAAATCTGCCTGCCAATGCAAAAGATGCTGGAGACATGGGTTCAGTTCCTGGGTTGGGAAGATTCCCCTAGAGAAGGAAATGGCAACCCATTGCAGAATTCTTGTCAGGAAAATCCCATGGACAGAGGAGCCCGATGGACTGGGCTACAGTCCATGGGGTCACAAAGAGTCGGACACGATTCCGTGACTGAGTACACAAGAAGCAAGTATTTATGTCCATTTATTGAACACTCATTACAAATCTATCATTTATCTAACCAATGTCATAAACTATTCCAAATCAGGGTAGCTTAAAATAACACCCCGACATTTTTGATGATTCTGTGGATCAGCAGTTTGTGCTTTATTCCGCTGGGTGGTTTTTCACTGGTCTCACATGGAGTCCATCTATGGCTACAGGAACAGATAGGTTTGACTATCTGAGCTGCTTTAACAAAATACCGTAGGCTGAGTGACTTGAACAACACATATTTCTCATGGTTCTAGAGGCTGAAAGTCTGAGATCTGGCCTTGCCTGCAGGTATGATATCTGGTGGTATCTTGCTTCCTGATTCATGGACAGGCTGTCTTCTCACTGTGTCCTCACACAGCAGAAGAGGCAAGGGATCTCTCTGGAGCCAGGGCACCAATCCCAGCCTCATGACCTAATCACCTACTAAATGCCCCACCTCCAAATACCATTATATTAGATATTAGGATTTAACATATGAATTTGGGGGGAGGCATAAAATTCAGTCTATAGCAACTGGGTTGGGTGGGCTAGCATGGCCCCCTTCCTATGTCTGGTGACTGGTATGGGCTGTTGGACCTCTCTCTACCTGGTCTCTCATTTTCAAGGAGCCTTCTTCACATGAAAGTCAAGGAGTTTCAAGAAGATATAAAACACAGTCTCCTGTTACCTAGGCACATAAGCACTACAACATCATTTCAACTACATTTTATTAGCCAAAGGTCAAAATTCAGCCCAAACTCCAGTGGGAGTTGGTGAGGCAGATGGATGGGGAAAATGGACTTCTCTTAGAATAAATAGAAAATCATGCTACAAAGGGGCAAGAAGCCAGGGATGGAAAAATCTGTTTGGCTAGCTTTACAAACAATCATTCACCCTAGGGTCTATGGACCTATTTTACACATATTCATCAGGTCATTTATCCTTATAATAATGGCGTAGGAAAAAGATTTTCAGTCCCACTTCACAAATTCTGGATCAGGGCTGCATTCTCATTTTGTCTCTGGATCATTTTATTAGAATCTTCTCGAGCCTACCCATAGGTTACAATAAAATTTACCATTGTTTTACATTAATCACTTTAGAAGTAGAAAGTAGACTAATAAATAGAGCTTTGTGAACAGAGAGAGATGTAGCACTAATTACACATCATCTCATTTCCCCATCTGTAGTGCAGGGTGAAAATATTTTCAAAGCCTGAGCTTTCTATTATAGGGATGTATGGCTGATGGAATTGAGAATTGATAACTACTAGACCATAAGTGAGTGGGGCTGGACCCGGTACCAAGGCTCCACTTCAAGGGAGTGCTGAAAGAATAAGATTCTTCTTGGTGTCATATAAATTAGTGATTTTCAAATTAAAGTTCATGAGCAATGAAATCAGTTTATGAAACTACCACCAGTATTTCTTAAATGAAATGAACAATTTACAGTAGAGTAGAAGAAGTAGAAGATGGCACAGCACCCACAGGATATGACTAGAGATCAAAGAATTAATTATACAGCCCATCCCAATAGCTCCCAATAGATCTTCACTAGTCCCTTTTGCTCCATCTGTTAAATTACCTACAGAGATTCGATGCTTATTGGATTACACTCTTCTGAAATCCATTTTTTTTAAGAGTGGGGTCCTGATGACATATTGCCTTATTTGGTTAAGAGTATTTTTAGGTTCTAATCTTACTAAGCTGAGCCAAATTCAACTAAGACTAGAAGCAAAGCCTTCTTAAAGCCAATACCACATATCTAAGAGTTGTGCTTTTTAAATCACATTAGAGTCAATAACTAATCTCAAACTTAGTGATAAGATTTATCCCAAACTCTTAGGCTTCTTTGGTAGCTCAGAGAATAAAGAATCTGCCTGCAAGGCAGGAGACCCAAGTTTGATCCCTGGATTGGGAAGATCCCCTAGAAAATGGAATGGCAACTCACTCCAGTATTCTTGCCTGGAAAGTTCCATGGACTGAGGAGCCTGGGGGGCTACAGTCCATGGAGTCACAAAGAGTTGGATATGACTGAGTGACTAACACATACCAAATTCTTACCTTAAGGGAAATAATCAAAATATTTTATTTAAAATTCCTATACAGAAGTTGAAACCAACTTTCCTTTTTCTTTACGTTTCAAGCTGAAATTATCTCATAGAACACTCTGAAAAATGTTCTATTCACGTAAGGAACTACAGATTTCATCAGTCCTCTCATATATCTAAAGAAATATGGATACACAATAACATCCCTCTTCCCTGGAGTTTGCATTTCTAGCAATCCAAGTCACTTTGAGCAAATTTAGACCTTAGATGTAAAAGTCTCTGAGCAACTCCTAGAGAGTGAAAATAAAAGTCACATAGTCCAGGTGCCAAAATCTTTTCAGTTTATTAGAAGAATTTTTACCCATTTTACATTGCTATTGATTTTCCAATCATACCATACTTAAGGCAGAAAATTACTAAAAGATGTTTCACTTAGATATAAGGATAGTGATAGCAATAAAAATGATAGCTAACAACTCACTAAGTTGAGAAATAGGAAAACTGTCAAAACTCTGATAAGAGGACACCAAAACATAGCAGTTTATGCTGCTGCCACTGCTAAGTCATGTCAGTCGTGTCCAACTCTGTGCGACCCCAGAGACGGCAGCTTACCAGACTTCCCTGTCCCTGGGATTCTCCAGGCAAGAACACTGGAGTGGGTTGCCATTGCCTTCTCCAATGCATGAAAGTGAAAAGTGAAAGTGAAGTCACTCAGTCATGTCTGACTCTTAGCAACCCCATGGACTGCAGCCTACCAGGCTCCCCTGTCCCTGGGATTCTCCAGGCAAAAGTACTGGAGTGGGGTGCCATTGCCTTCTTAGCAGCTTATAGTTGTTCAGTATAAGTACCGATATAGCCTTACATATACAACCTACATACATACCATCATGAGTGATTCTCACAAACATAATCATAATTGAAAGGAGCACTAGTGGTAAAGAACCAACGCAGGAAACATAAGAGACATGGGTTCGATCCCTGGGTCTGGAATTTCCCCTAGAGGAGGGCATGGCAACCCACTCCAGTATTCTTGGCTGAAGAATCCCATGGACAGAGGAGCCTGGCTGGCTGCAGTCTATAGGGTCACACAGAGTCGGACACGACTGAAGTGACTTAGCACCCACACACAAACCAAAATAAAAGTATATGCTGAATGGTTCTACTTACTTAAAATTCAAAAATATGCAAAACAGATCTATGGAGTTGGGAATTCAGGCCACTGATTGCCTTTGCGATAGAACCAATCAGTGGAAGAGGGCATTTGTTGGGGAATGAGAAGGGTTGCTTCTGAATTACTAGTAATGTTGTTATTCTTATCTGTGTAATATTTTCACTTTGTGAAAACTCATAGAGTGGTACACTTACATTTTGTACATTTCTCTTTATGTATACTATATTCAAAAATCTATAAAAAATATTAATTAGGTAAAATTAGAATGCATTTTATTTCTGCTGTGATCATATTATAGAGCACAAATTGGAGGCTGTGTTGGTTCAGGTCCTACAATAAGCAGTTGCCAAGACAGGATTAAATATGCAAGGGTTTTATTCAGGGTAACACTTGTGTGGGAGACACTGAGAAGAGAGCCAGCGGGGCTGGGAGGGCCATAGCCACCACGCAAGTCTGAAGTGAGTGAAGAAGGAAAGGAGGTTGGGTGGAAGCATCCTCCACTGCGGTGTAGCCTACAGAAGATTCAACAAGGCCGCTGGGGAGATCCCTGACCTTCAAGAACAGGCCTGCCTTAGCGCCCCTGCCATGCTCAGTCATGGACAAATGCAGCCAAGTATTTCAAGCACAATAGCAGACCCTTTGTTCCATCAAGCTCCCTGGGTTGGATGTGTGCAGTGCATATTCTTGTGGACACTACAGACACTTTGGCAAGGTATTCTCTTTTTCATTGAAATACATTCTTTCAGTTTCTAAATTTTTATCCACTTTTAAAATTTATATACAGCAAAATTGAGTTACTTTAGGGACAGTTCTATGAGCTTTGACAAATGCATAATCATATTGCCACAACCACTGTTAAGAAATGTATCAGTTCCATCACCCTAAAAATTCCTGACCCCATTCCCAGGCCCTAGCCACAATTACTCCTATAATTTTTTTCCTTTTCTAGACTCTAAGTGAAATCACATGTTATGTAGCCTGTTGAGTCTTAATGCATGTGAAACTAATCCATATTCTTAAAATGCATCAGTATTTTTTCTTTTTTACTATTTATGAGCAGTATTTCACTGTATTGATATACAACACTTTTTTTATCCATCCATCAATTGAGAATGTTTAGTTTGTTTCCCATTTGAGATACTTATGAAAAAAAGCACTGTAAGTATTTGTAAATATGTTTTGGGGTAGACAGAGTGTTGTGCCTCATGTCAGAGGGAAAGTGCACACACTGGAAATCTATTTACCATCACATTCAAGTAACAGTGAGGGATAGGAGGGAGAACTCTAAGGCACTTTTTATCTACATATGCAATCAAGATCATAGGAAAACATTAGAGAATATCTGAAGCATTGTGTTGTCTTTGAAGGCTTGGCAACAAATTTCCAGGTTGTTACCTGGTCAGGATGTCTTGGGAATGTTGTCTCATAAGATGTTGTCTACTCCAATGCCAGGGAATATATATTTTCAGGTTACCAGATGATGTTCAGATGCAGTCAGGATTCACCACTTTCTTTAGGTGTGTCACATGGATCCAAGAGTCAACTCCTTGAAGTTTCTCAGCACAGGGCTTAGTTAGCGGCACTTGATTGGTCCTTTCCAGTGAGGCTGAAGAGGGTTCTTCTGCAGTTGTCTTTTCCAGCAGATGAAATCTCCAGGATGCAAAGTATAATGCTTAAGGTCTTTGTTTCCCCAAAACACACAGTGAAAAGACTGCTCTACCAAAACATGGCTATTTTTAATAGAAGCGGTTCAGTTCAGTCGCTCAATTGTGTCCAACTCTTTGTGACCCCATGAACCGCAGCACACCAGGCCTCCCTGTCCATCACCAGCTCCTGGAGTTCACTCAAACCCATGTCCATTAAGTCGGTGTTGCCATCCAACCATCTCATCCTCTGTCGTCCCCTTCTCCTCCTGCCCTCAATCTTTCCCACCATCAAGGTCTTTTCAAATGAGTCAGCTCTTTGCATCAGGTGGCCACAGTATTGACAGCTTCAACATCAAGGTCCTCCAATATCGGAGTCTCTCTCCTTTAGGCAGTCGTGAGTCAAAAGAAGGAGTCAAGTGCAATGGGCATCCAGTGACTATTTCAAAGGATGAGAGCTTATGAGTTCCAAAAAGAGTGGATTTGGATGTAGAGGGACTGATGACATTGTTTTTGGCAACTTTATTTGCAGGGCCTCTATCAATTTTGCTAATTGAGTCTTAATTATGCCATTACTTAATAATGCCATTAGTGCATGTGAGTAAACCAGAGGTTTGAGGATGGAAAGCATAGTGACAGTGTTGTAAAATGAGCCAAACAGTACAGACTTGTTGAAGCACTGGGCCAGTTGGGCTCCTCAATTAACATGAAGTTTGAGAGGAGTTCTCCAGGTAGAGGTAATATTTCCCAAAAGGACTTTAGCCATAAAAGAAGCAGTAGCAGCCTGTCTGCAAGGGAAGGCTTCCATCCAGTGTGAAAACATACAGATGATTGCTCAAATATATTCATATCCATGAGATGGAGGGATGCATTTGCCAGACATAGCCATTTAGTTAGAAGTGCACATGAGGAAGGGCTGTGGTTTTTAAACATAAAATCAGCCAGAGTTCTCTGGGGGTTGGAGTGCCCTCAAAATACCTAGATAACTGGGATCCCATCTCCTAGAGGTTTTTCCTCTAAAGAACAATTTTCAAAAGCTCAAACAACTTACAGCACAACAGCTCAATGGAAACAGCTTCCAAGCCCTTCCTAGCCAATCTTAAGGAGGCAGCTTGGTCTACAGGATCCAGTTTGAAGGCTTTTTTTAGCCAGTCTCCAGAAGACATAAGTCTTCCAAAAGAACAGGCTAACGGCTGAAAAAAACTGACATAACTTCAGAGAAGTAACCCTTGTTCCTGAAGGAATGAATGAATTCTTTGAACTATAAATTCTGCATCTAACAATTGGGCTTCCCTAGTGGCTCAGACAGTAAAGCATTCGCCTGCAATGCGGGAGACCTGGGTTCAGTCCCTGAGTTGGAAAGATCCCCTGGAGGAGGGCATGGCAACCCACACCAGTATTCTTGTCTGGAGAATCCCCATGGACAGAGGAGCCTGGTGAGCTACAGTCCATGGAGTCACAAAGAGTCAGACACAACTGAGCAACTAAGCACAGCAAGGAAATAATTGAGAATATACATAAAGATATATATATATATATATCAGTGTACATATATACATACCAACACACACATGTGTGTTCAATACAATGTCATCTGTGGCATAAGAATGCTGAACATAATCTAATTTCAATAATATGGAATTGTTGAAATAAATATAATATATCTGTATAATGTATCATACAGTCATTTAAAATGATGTTTAAGGTACAAATCTACAGATATAAAAAAAGTATTCATGATAAATTACTATGAGAAAAAGGCAAATCACTAAAGATATTACTGTATGTTCCTATTTGTTTTAGTATATGTGTGCCTATACGTGTGCATTTGAAAATACACAAGAGTGAGCATTGGTTATCTTTGCATAACTGTAATAACTGATGTTTTCCTCTGTGCATTTCTGATTTTCTGTAATGAGTATTGCTTTAGTAATGGAGAAAGGGTAGGGAAAGAAAGCAAAGCATTACAGAGAAATAAAAACATCATATTTAATTATTAATAGTGATGGATGAATCATCAAGAAAAAGTTTACATGTGTTTGATATACTTATTAAGGAAGGCAGATTCAATATTAAATATTAAAATATTCTATTGAGTTGAATATGTTTCATTTGTACAGAAAAAACCTCATTCTTATGAAGAAGGAGATGAGGTATATTTTTGTGTGCATATGCCATGAAAGTGAGCCCACTCTAGTGTTCTTGGCTGGAGAACCCCAGGGACAGAGGAGCCTGGTGGGCTGCTGTCTCTTGGGTCGCATAGAGTCGGACACGACTGAGGCGACTTAGCAGCAGCAGCCATGAAAGTGTGTGTGTCTGTCTGTATATTCTACAAAGTAAGCCTGGGACTCCCTAGCCTTTTTCACTTAGTCATAGAGAATATTTGACCTGGAGGGCAACGTTCTGATTCATCCCAAAGCCTGAACCGAAACTGCTGAAATGTTTTCTATTCTTATTTTGCTGCAAGAATTGAGTTCACAGAGTGACTCACACTTTAACAGTTTCCCTCAGTTTGGGTCAAAGAGACTTACTTTTGCATTACATAGTTACAGAAACTATAGGAACCTTTTAGCCACAAAGTATGTGTCCCAAAGACATGATATTTCACAATAGAAAATTCAGGCTTTCATAGCCCATATAGTTGTGTAGACTTCTTTTCACTTAAAGTTAGAAAGATGATTCCCAGAGGACTGTATCTTCTTCATTTTTTAAAAATAACCTCAGCCTACTGACACCCAGAACACAAATGTTTTTCCAAACAGAAAGTAATTTCCAAGTCATTCAAAAATACTGTACTTCTTAAAGCAGTCTCAATGAAGGGCATAGTAATTTGATACACCATGAATCTGTAGTGATTTAGAAAACATCAACCAAAACGTCAATCAGATCAGAACTACCACCCACACTAGAGGACCAGGAGGAAGACACCCAAGCAGCACATTCTAGGATGATTCTGGTTCCCTCTATTACACTCATTGACAGCTCTCCTGTTCTTTTCTGGTATTTTGTTAATGAATAGAAGAGTAGTAAATTCCACTAGGAGCTTGAAAATATCTTTTATTTCATTTTAGGGATACAAAAGGAAGTATCTTCATGTGTTATTAAAGTATGGAGACAAAAATCAAGTGAGCTCAGAAAAGTTTTTCTCATTCCCCAGGAAATGATGATGGAAACCAAATCAGTCTCTGACTCCTGAAGAACAAGTAAAACTAACGCTTTCTTTTTCCATTTTACCCTTGGTCACCAAAAGCAGGAGCATCAGTGGCATTTTTAAAATAAGACCACTGCTCCAGTAAGGAATGCTAACAGATGTATATGTTCTAATTTGAGTCAAATATGGTAGAACTTGTTACAATAATAATCCAAACATTTTTTTAATTCATACAAATTCTTAAAATATTTCAATCTTCTTTTATAGTAACTTTTCTTTACACTTTTATTATAAAAAATTTTGATGTATTAGAAATACATGCATGCAATCAGTTCAACCCTCACAACTGCCTCTATGTCAAAGAAAGAAAACTAAAGTACTTGGAGGTTAATTAACTTTCCTAAGGTCACACATAATTAACAGTTGTTAAGACTTTGTTGCATTTGCTTTAAATCTTTTGCCATTTTTAGAATAAAATATTACACACATAGATGAAGTCCCTGTTTCAGTCCTCAGTGATTCTGTTTCCTCTTACAACCTAAATGAAATCACTATCCTAAAGATATGTATCATTTGTTACATTACTGTACATTTATTACATATATATTTATTCATAAATATGTAGGATTGTATTCTGTATATCATTCTGTATTTGCTTTTTTTTTCACTGTAGGTTTTTGTGATATAGCCACTTTAAATCATATAAATCCACTGCATTCACTTAGCTGCAATATAGTAGTCCATTATACAAATATGCCACAATCTAACTATTATTTCTCCTAATGGTAGACATTTAGGATGTTTCAAATTTTTCAATACTAAAAACAATGGCACTGAGCAGATTTCTCATTCTCAGTAAGTCCTTCCAAGGAGCTTGGACATTGGCAGTCCACCCTAACAGGTAAAAAGTTAACAATCAACAACTCTCCTGAGATCCAACAGTTCAAGGGCAAACTGCTACCCTCAAAAATTGGAGAAATGCATACAGAAAGTAACAATTTACCAGAACAGAAATCCATGAGCAGAAGAAACCTCCATGTTAGAGTAGGAAAATCTGAACTGTAATTAAAGATTGGCTGGAGGCTCAGTGTGGACAAGCCAAGAGTTAAATTTCCAGGGAATATCATCTTCCTGTTCTCCACATTTTTGTGAGTTTTACCATCAGGACTTCTACCAAGTTCTCACAGTGAAGATTGAAGGGAAAAAAAAAAAAACAAACAAACATTGCTTCTTGTTGTCGAGGAGGAGAAAAGTAACCATTTTTAACTCCCTAGAGCATTCTGTTTTTAACAAATCTTGCCCTCAAAAAACTGTTTTACAAGACTCTATAGTATTGGAGTTTTATTAGAGCCTAATATGAGAAATGCTGGACTGGAAGAAACACAAGCTGGAATCAAGATTGCCGGGAAAAATATCAATAACCTCAGATATGCAGATGACACCACCTTTATGGCAGAAAGTGAAGAGGAACTAAAAAGCCTCTTGATGAAAGTGAAAGTGGAGAGTGAAAAAGTTGGCTTAAAGCTCAACATTCAGAAAACAAAGATCATGGCATCTGGTCCCATCACTTCATGGGGAATAGATGGGGAAACAGTGGAAACAGTGTCAGATTTTATTTTTCTGGGAAGATGGTGATTGCAGCCATGAAATTAAAAGATGCTTACTCCTTGGAAGAAAAGTTATGACCAACCTAGATAGCATATTCAAAAGCAGAGACATTACTTTGCCAACTAAGGTCCGTCTAGTCAAGGCTATGGTTTTTCCAGTGGTCATGTATGGATGTGAGAGTTGGANTGGAGAGTGAAAAAGTTGGCTTAAAGCTCAACATTCAGAAAACAAAGATCATGGCATCTGGTCCCATCACTTCATGGGGAATAGATGGGGAAACAGTGGAAACAGTGTCAGATTTTATTTTTCTGGGAAGATGGTGATTGCAGCCATGAAATTAAAAGATGCTTACTCCTTGGAAGAAAAGTTATGACCAACCTAGATAGCATATTCAAAAGCAGAGACATTACTTTGCCAACTAAGGTCCGTCTAGTCAAGGCTATGGTTTTTCCAGTGGTCATGTATGGATGTGAGAGTTGGATTGTGGAGAAGGCAGAGTGCCAAAGAATTGATGCTTTTGAACTGTGGTGTTGGAGAAGACTCTTGAGAGTCCCTTGGACTGCAAGGAGATCCAGCCAATTCTTCCTGAAGGAGATTGGCCCTTGGATTTCTTTGGAAGGAATGATGCTACACCTGAAACTCCAATACTTTGGCCATCTCATGCAAAGAGTTGACTCATTGGAAAAGACTCTGATGCTGGGAGGGATTTGGGGCAGGAGGAGAAGGGGACGACGGAGGATGAGATGGCTGGATGGCATCACTGACTAGATGGGCATGAGTCTGAGTGAACTCCGGGAGTTGGTGATGGACAGGGAGGCCTGGTGTGCTGCGATTCATGGGGTCTCAAAGAGTCAGACACGACTGAGCAACTGAACTGAACTGAATCTACTTGGAGGAAAGGAACTCCAGCCATTCAACCCCAATTCCAGCCCCCTCTAGCCATTCTGTCCCACCTAAGCCAGGGGAAAAAAACTGAGAGGCACTTGTGAAGTTCACAGAGCAGGGGTGCAGACTCACTAAATGACTGAGACCAAATCATAGGACTATAGAACACTCCCCCTCCCCTGACACTCTACCACCACACCACTAAGAAGTTCCTTTTACCCCACACATCATATCTGGTTTTAATAAAAAATGACAAGGTGTACTAAAAGGCAAAAAACACAGTTTAAAGAGAATGAACTAGTAACAGAACAAGATTCGGATATGGCAGGACAGTTGGAAGTATCAGACCATTAATTTGAAATAACTATGAATAATATGCTAAGAAGCCTAATGGGAAAAGCAGACAATATGCAAGAACCGATAGACAGTATAAGCAGAGATGGAAGTTTTCAGACAGTATCGAAAAGAAGTGCTAGAAATCAAAACTACTGTAAAAAAATAAAGGATGTCTTCAATAGGCTCATAAGTAGACTAGATAGAGCTAAGGAAAGAATCTCTGAGCTTGAGGATATGTCAATAGAAACTAAAAAGGGAAAATAAAAAGACTGAAAAAGACAGAAAAGAATATGCAAGTACTATGGAACAACTACAAAAGATGTAACGTAACCACACCATGGACTACTAGAAGGAGAACAAAGAGGGGAACAGTGGCCAGATATAAAGCAACATGACAGAATTTTTCCAGTTTGATGGCTGACACCAAAGCACAGATCCAAGAAGTCAGAAAACACCAAGCAAGGTAAATGCCAAAAAAAAAACACAAAAACCCACTACACCTAGGCATATTGTATTCAAATTGAAGAAAATCAAAGTAAAGAAAAAATCTTAAAATGTTGATTACATGTCAATTTAAAAAAAAAAATAGTAAAGAAAAACAAAAATATCCTGAAAGAAGCCAGAAGAAAAAGCACCTCACCTATAGAGGGCTTCCCAAGTGGCACAGTGGTAAATAATTTGCCTGCCAATGCAGGAGACAGAAAAGATGTGGGTTCCATCCCTGGGTGGGGGAAAATCCCCTGGAGTAGGAAGTGGCAACCCACTCTAGCATTCTTGACTGGAAAATTTCATGGACAGAGAAGCCTTGAGGGCTATAGTTCATGAGGTCGCAAAGATTCAGACATGACTCAGTGTGTGCACACATAGAGGAACAAAGATAAGAATTACATCTGACTTATCTTCAGAAATCATGCAGTCAAGAAAATGAAGTGAAAAAAAAGAAAACGAAGTGAAATATTTCAAGCATCGAAAGAAACAAAAACACCAAAATGGAATTCTGTATCCTCTGAAATTATCCTTCAAAAGTAAAGGAGAAAAAAAGACTTTCTCAGACAAACAAAAATAAAGAAGGGAAATCTGCTTTGCAAAATTTTTTTTAGAAAGTTCTTCAGAGAGAAGGAAAATAATACAGGGTCAGAAACTCAGATCTACATAAAGAGAGGAAGATTAGAGGTGATGAATAAGTGAAGGTGTATAGAAACTTTTATTTTTTTTATTCTTAGTTGATCTAACAGATAACCGTTTGTTCAAAATAATAATAGCAACAATATATTTGGTGATTATTACTTACGTATAAGTGAAATGAATGCCAGCAGTGATACAAGGGATGAGAGGGAGAAATTAGGAATACTTGGTGTATTAGTCAGGGTTCTCCAGAAACAGAATGAGTAGAGAGAGAGTGTGTGTGTGTGTATGTATCTACTTATGTTATTGCTCAGTCATGTCTGACTCTTTATGACCTGGTAGGACTGTAGCACACCAGGCTCCTCTGTCCATGGAATTCTCCAGGCAAGAATACTGGAGTGGATAGCCATTCCCATTTCCAGGGGATCTTCCTGACCCAGGGAGCAAACCTGGGTCTCCTTCATTGCAAGCAGATTCTTTGCCATGTGAGCCACCAGGGAACCCCATTTATTTATATACATATATAACGAGGGATTGACTTATACAATTATGGAGGCTGAGAAATCCCAAGACTTCTTATCTGGAAGCTGGAGACTCAAAAGAACCAGTGGTTGCAATTCAGTCTGAATCCTTAAGGTCTGAGAATTAAGGAAGGTGTTTGTGTAAATTCCAGTCAAAGGCAAAAAAAATATATATATATATGATGATTTGTCCTCGTCCAAACGCTGAGGTAGGGAAAAGAAAGGGCCCATTCCCCCTTCCACTGCCTTTTGTTCAGTTCAAGCCCTCAAGGGATTGGATGATGCCCACTCATATTGGGGAGGGAAATAACTTCTTTAAGCAACAAATTCAAATGTTATTCTCATCCAGAAACACCCTCAGTTCAGTTCAGTTCAGTTCAGTCGCTCAGTCACATCCAACTCTTTACGACCTCATGAATCACAGCACACCAGGGCTCCCTGTCCATCACCAACTCCCGGAGTTCACTCAGACTCACTTCCATCGAGTCAGTGATGCCATCCAGCCATCTCATCCTCTGTTGTTCCCTTCTCCTCCTGCCCTAAATCCCTCCCAGCATCAGAGTCTTTTCCAATGAGTCAACTCTTCGCATGAGGTGGCCAAAGNTCTACTTGCTATATAACCCTCACAACAACTCCAAGAGATAGCTACTTATTTTATTTCCATTTTATAGGGGAGGAGTCTGAAATACAGAAAGATTAAGTGAGATACCCAAGATCCTATAGCTGGTAAGTGTCAGGCCAGGACCTGACACCAGATTGTCCGCCTCCAGAGTCTGTACATATCATATGATTAAGTTAAGCGCCAGAGCAGAATGTACAGAGACCAAAGGCAGAACAAAACCATGGCTAGGAACTGAGCGATAATAGAGAACAGGGAGAACCAGAAGAGACTAAGATGCAGCCCAAACACACCAGAGCAAGATGATCCTTGTTTGGGTGAAGGTGGTAATGAGATCTTTCTACTAAATGGTTAGAGCCCAAAAGGGCATCAGATCCTTGAGTTACACATACCATTCACTTTCTCTTTAAGCATGCAGGGGAGAGAAATTATCGCAGGCAGAAAAGCAGCTGTAGGGAGAGGGAAGGAACATAAGACAATTTTCCCTCCCGCTTCCCTTTCCGTCTCCAACTCCCCACCTTCTCCTTCTGTACACACTGTCATGCATGTGTGCATGTACACACACACACACACTCACACACTGAAATCGGAAAGCTTCCTGCAGTTTGTTTCTGATAGTTATTGAAAATAATTAGAGAAAATTAGCTGAGATATTAAATTCAACACACCATAGCAAGGAACCATGTCAAGAGAATTTCCTATAAGCTAAAGCTCACCTATCAAAATAGCTTAGGCAACAGATAGCTTTTTAATTAATTTTAAAAGTTAGTTGCTTCAGTACATAATTTGAGACTCCCTGGGAAGGCTTGTGATCCATAAAATATTTCTTTTGTCAATCAAGTTATTAAATCTACCATTAGATTTTCTCTCATTTGAATACTTCAACTTTTAAAGGGTCTCCTATGAGTTTCAGCAACAAGATAGACTCAGCAGTACAGACTCCCCTCATGTTACCAAAAAACAAAATGCTGGATAAAATATAACCCCCAGGGACTTCTCGGTGGTCCAGTGGTTAAGACTCAGTGCCCCCACATGGGGCAACTAAGCCCCTGCGCCACAACCACTGAGCCTGTGCTCCAGAACCAGGGAGCCACAGTTGCTGGGCCAACGAGCCACAACTTCTGAAGCCCTCGTGCCCTAGAGCGCATGCTCTGCAGTGAGAGAAGCCACTGCAATGAGAAGACTGGGCATGCAACTGGAAAGCAGTCCGCACAGCAACGAAGACCCAGCACAGACAAAAATAAATAAATGAAATAATAAGACTCAGTGTTTCCAGTGCAGGGGCCGCAGGTTTGATCCCTGATCAGGAATCCAATATACATTCAATTCCTAGATAGACAGATATATATATCAGTTCAGTTCAGTTCAGTTCAGTCGCTCAGTCATGTCCGACTCTTTGCGACCCCATGGACTGCAATATGCCAAGCTTCCCTGTCCACCACCAACTCCCAGAACTTCCTCAAACTCATGCCAACATCCGTTGGATCATTGAAAAAGCAAGAGAGTTCCAGAAAAACATATATATATGTGAAAGTGACAGTCACCCAGTCGGGTCTAACTCTTTGCGACCCCATGGACTATGGTCCATGGAATTCTCCAGGCCAGAATACTGGAGTGGGTAGGCATTCCCTTCTCTGGGGGATCTTCCCAACCCAGGGATATATATATATATATATATATATATCCCAAAATTAGTTTACAAAGCTGGGTAATAATAATAAATAAGAAAGGTAAATCTTAAGTGCCAGAAATTAAGCAGGAACTCAAAACCAGAGGTGTGACAGTAGAAGTGGATGTCATGGATCTGGAGGGCAGAGCCAGGAGAGAAGGCAAGAAAACCAAGTCCTTGGCTGTCTCCAAGATAGGAAACCTAAGGGGTGAAAAATAACTCCACCTCAGTAAATTAAAGCCCCAAGACTGAAGCATGCTTGGGTATATTTCTAAATTAAAATATATATATATATATATATATATATATATATGGAGACAGAGAGAGAGAGTAATTAGCATAGATGTACACAAATAGACAAACAGAACATAACCAGAGACACAAGAAAGGAACCACACATACCTGGGAACTGGATATGTGGCACAGATCACATTAAAACCATCAGAGGAAAAAAGCCGGAATGGCTGATAAAAAGGCTGATCGGCATGTTTCACTATCCATAAATATAAATAAAAATATCCATATAAATATCCATAGAAACAAACTAAACTTAGATATCTAACTCACACTACACCCCAAATATATTCAGACAGATCAAAAACGTAAATGCAAAAATCAAGCCCTCCAAAGAACATATAGAATATCTTTATGACCTTCAGCAGGGAATTATTTTAATAGGGCATGAAACACACAGACCACAAAGAAAAGGACCAGGGTCTTGGTGCGACAGACTGTATCATTCTGAACACAACTGCCCCCCCTACACCCTCACCTCATGCTATTTGCTTTGGCCAATGAAGTGTGGCTATAAAGTGACAGCTGCCACTGGCAAACAGAAGCTTTAAGAGCCTTCCTGTGGGTCTGTAATCTCTCCTCTAGGCTGCAAGACTGACATGTCTAAGATAAGAGCTCCATCTTCAGCTCTGATCTCTGGAGTGAAAAGTTTGTGGAGCAGGGCCTGCCAAACCAGGTGAATGTGAGGAAAAGCGGAACTTTTGCTGCAATAATCCCTGAGATCTGGGAGCTCTCTTACCATCGCATGATTTACCTTAAGCTGACTGAAACAGCGACATTCAAACATAAAAACTATGAAAGCAAGACTTCCCTGGTGGTCCAGTGGCTAAGACTCTGCACTCCCAGTGCAGGGGGCCTGGGTTCGATCACTGGAGAACTGCATCCCACCTGAGCAGCTACAACTCCCACATGCTGCAATGAAGACTGAGGACTCTGTGGGCAGCAACTAAGATCCAGCACAGTCAAATAAATAAATGAAAATAAATATATATCTTTTTTAAAAAAAACTCTGAAAGCAAACAGATTAGGTACAGATCTTTTCAATGATATGATTGACAAAGAAACTGGTATACAGAAACCAGGAAGAACATCTACAAATCAATAAGAAAAGAAAAACAACTCAAGGAAATTGGGCAAAGACTATGAATAGCCATATCGCAAAAATAAAAACCAAATGGTCTACAAACATGAAAATAAACCCAACCTCATTACTAATCAGGAACTAAAAATTAACACAAAATGATACCATAGTTCATGCCTAGCAATATGGCAAAAATTTTATTCTGACACTAAAATGTATGATAAGAATGTGGAGCAGAAGGAATTGTCACAGACTGCTAGACAAAAAAAGGAGGGTATAAATTTGTACAACTGCTTTAGAGAAAAATTTGATAGTATCTATTAATAGTAAAGCTTCAGAAACTCCACTTCTAGGTTCACCCCCTAAAGAAACTTTTTAACACATACACAAGCTTAAAGATACATACAAAAGACTTTATTGTTTGTCATAGGGAAAAATTAAAACAATTTAAGGGCCTATCTACAGAAGAATGGATTTTTAAAAATTAAATATTCCAATAGGGTACTGCTGCTGCTGCTGCTAAGTCACTTCAGTCGTGCCCGACTCTGTGCAACCCCAGAGACGGCAGCCCACCTGGCTCCCTTGTCCCTGGCATACAGTAATTAAATAGGTAAAATACATGAAATAGAAAGGCATATAGCAAGATGTGCAATCTCAAATACTCATCACTGACTGAGAAAAAGTGAGATACAGATAAAGAAACAGAGATAGAGGACAGGTTAGAGACTGATAGCTATGGATATATTGCATGAAACCATTTAATAAACTGAAACCATAACAAACCATACTTTGTGGGGATGTGTGCGTCTGTCTGTCTGTCTGATGTATCATACAGAAGCAGGAACATCTAAAGAGAAATGGACTGTGGTAAACTCCGGGGAGAAAAATAAGGAAATGAAGTAGGTTGCATGGGTTCACTGTATCTGTTGTATAGATTTCTTTTGTTTTTAGAGCAAATATGGCCCAAAATGTTGACATCTGTGAAGTCCAGCAGTGAATAGTAACAATGTTGAGCTTCATCAGAGCCCTGTGATCCTGGAAAACAGCAATATTTAAAGAAATCCCCCCCACTCACTCTTTTGTGTACCAGAAAATGGCTTAGCTCAAACAACCACTGGTCCCCATGTAAACTAGATAAGACCCACAGACAGTGCCCTGGTTTACCTTCACCATGGCCAGATGCAGACCCTCCAAATTCCTATTCTCCGCCTCAGAAATGATTTACTGAACTGCTTGTCCCCACTGATCCAGCAGAAGAAAGTGCTTGTTAACCTGTGATTAACTCCTTTCCTGCCCCAAGGTCTCTTGACTCTGGCCAGCAGATAGCTCCTCCCTTAGAGGTCCCTGGAGAACAGACTGTCCTTAGGGTAGAAGAGTCTCCAATCTTCTACCCTATCTGGCTACCCTTCCAGCCCACTTCCACACACCGCTCCCTCTTACCTTCCTATTCTTTCTATTAGAGAAGACCCCTTTTTGTATAATGCTTGCAGATCTGATGGTCAAAGTCTTCTACCTAATTGCAATAGTCTCTTTCCCCATTGTGCAATAATCCCCTCAAATAAAGTCTTTCTCCGGCTTCCCTGGTGGTCCAGTGGTAAGGAATCCACCTGCCAGTGTGGGAGACATGGGTTCAATCCCTGGTCCAGGAAGATTTCACATGCTGAAGAGCAACTAAGCCCATGTGCCATAACTATTAAGCCTGTGCTTTTCAGCCCAGGAGCTCCAACTTCTGAGTCCACGTGCAACTACCAGAGCCCACACACTCTAGGGCCCATCAACATAGCTGGAGAGTAGCCCCTGCTCACCATAACTAGAGAAAAGCCCACACAGCAATAAAGACAGCACAGAGAAAAATAAAACAAATAAATAAAATTAAAATTTTTAATTAAAATAAATAAAGTCTTTACTAAGTCTGGATTTGTTTTTTATTTAACAACCCAAGTACTTCTACTTTCTCACATATTGACTATTTCATAATATAAAAGAGATTTTAAAAAAATAATTGTTTAAAAAGAATAGTTTTCAAAATGTCTTGATGAAAAGAGCAACAGAACTCAAGTTGTATCAACCTTCTAGCAGCGGTAGGATGAGAATTTCTGATTGACCAGGCCGGTCAGGGGACCCCTATGAAATACAAG
The DNA here is from genome assembly GCA_006410615.1 of Neotragus moschatus. NCBI lineage: Eukaryota > Metazoa > Chordata > Mammalia > Artiodactyla > Bovidae > Neotragus > Neotragus moschatus. The sequence goes on from SJYA01001018.1 coordinate 258,723, forward strand.
TGAAGGGACTAGGAAAGTTAAATCTGGGGAATTAAGACTCAGATGGGCAAAACAGCTGCCTTCAGATATGTAATGGGTTAATTACATGAGAAATGGAAGGAAGTTTCTATACGGTGCCATTAGGTAGAATTGTGATCAATAAATGGAAGCTTCAGGAAAATCTCAGTACAATCTACTGAAGAATTGCCTGACAGCATTGTCCAAAGGTGGATGGGCTCTTTGCAAGTGCCAAGGTCCAGACATTATGTGTATGAACCGCTAGACCAATTGCGTTAGACAGGTTGTTGGATCAGGTAACCCACTGGCTTCTGGATTCCATGGTTCTATCTACAGGATAATGCAGAGAGAATCTGAGTAAACTTTAATAACCAGGCAGTCACTTACCACCAATGTTTTCCGATTGCCAATAGTTTCCAATTCATTAGATACAAGGAGCCGAAAAAAGTAAATACCACCCATTGGAAGATACTCGCATCAAGAACTTTTTTTAAGAGGGGAAAGAATAAAATAAGAATAATCAATAAGCAAAAGAAGTTGTTCTTTCATTAGAGTATCCACATGAGAAAGATACAAAAAGAACTCTAACTCCCAAACACCAGATGTAGCTTATGCTTCTTAACTGCATCCGTCTTAAAGCATTTATGAGACACACACACACAAAAAAATGTAAATCCTCCACCAACGAAGTATTTGATGGCTGAACATTGGATAGAGCAATGAGAGACTTCTCTGAAAGCCATAACAGGAAACTCTGAATGGATATATCAATCAATCTAACAACTGAGACAATAACAAGGTTCTGGACAGCCAAAAAGAAAATGACAGCTGATTGGATTTAAACAACTTCTTTAGAGAAAAAAAAAAAAAACTGCTTTCCAGATCTGTTTGTCAGTGATTTTCATATTCCAGCCTCCGTGACCATGAAAGCCACACAAAGGGTATAATTATATTTCACAGAAGCTGTTCTTATTTTAAATCTGCCCCTAATATAAAGCAGCCAACAGAGGAAATTGTATTTAATAAGACATCTGGCTTCTAAATGAAGATACACATTTTTCTTCTAAAATAATGTTAATTTGGTTTGTAATTGAAACATGTAGTTGATGTCATTTAGAGTTTCCTGTCCCAGAAAATTGTTTACAGAAGAAATACATCAGAATACTTTTAAGCTGCAAGATTATGCTTTTATCTAAAGTATGACAAGACTAAATAGATATTTTGACATTAACATCTTCCAAGAGAATTTAATTTCTTTTTATGCATGAGATTATATTTTCTTTAACTAAAATGAATAACACAGGATATTTGTTTTGCTATTTGCTTTATTCTATACTATCTTTTTTTTTAATATTTATCTATTCGTTCATTCATTCTATCCATTCATTTTCTCCAGAATTAAATGTTTTTACTTACACCTCCCTCTGTTAAAATTCTTCACCTGCTTCCATTGTATCTCCTTTATTTTTCCACTCCTTTCCTTTTCTCTTATCCCCTATCTTCCTCCTTCTTTATTCTACCTTTGCAACCAAAAGGATTCATAATTGTTCACTACAAAGGGAAAGAACTGAATGCTAGTGGGGGGGAATTACTTTGCATACAGAAGATCCTCCTATAGAAAGACACTTCTAAAACGTGTCATCATAGAAGACAGTCAAATGTGAAGTAAAAAAATTAAAAAAGATGGCCAAAATAACCCAAAAGTCAAACCACTCAAATCTAGAAATTAAGATTAGTGGTTATTACAGTCACCAAAGCAAAGACAGTTCTATTCTTCCTAAAATAGCTATTGACATTTTATTACTAATTAAGAGTCAAAATATTTAGTTCTTATAGTACATTGGCAATAAAATTGGATACTATGGAGAATTCTTCAAGGAAAAAATCTTACTTCATAAATATTCTACTAATCTCTTCTTGCAAAATAAAAAATAAATCCATGAAAAGTGAATGCAGTGGAGGCCTGCACCCAAATCCATCTCTTCTCAAAATAATTGGCCTCTCCTGTCTTCTTTAAATTATACATACAGATATTCCTGAGTTAATCTTAAAATAGAAATTTACAATTTAAAATAAAGTTGATTATATGAAAAAGACTGTTTCTTTAAAATGTAAAGCATTGTTTCTGTCATTATGCATGTCATAATATGTATTTTTTGAAGACCAAATGGAGTATATTTGCTAGCATGCTGCAACACCCCAGCTTAATTAAAATGCCTGAAAGATGCTTTTAGCCTGCAGCAGAAATTGTTATATAATTACTCTAATGCATCTGCTATGTTTTCACTTTGTTTTTTTTTTTTAACAAAGATGAACCCAGGTGATTTCTGGGTAACTCTAGTATGAATCAAGAAGTATAATTGTAGAAAATGAAAATGTAAATAACATATCGAATTCAGAGTAATTCTAGAACTTTGCCTTTGAATACAATTACAGTCATTTGCATTTTAAGAGTTTAGGGGGTCTGTTATAGTTATGAAGAAATTTTCCTAGCAATATTCATCAGAAATAAACCAATCGTCACAATAAATGTGTATGCATCAAACTGAGTTACAGGACAGGAGGATGAGGACATTATAGTAAATTCTAATCTCAGCTATTTTTAATTTTTAAATTGATGAATGTTCCAATGGCTTCATGTGTGTGCTTAGTCATGTCAAACTCTACAACCCATGGACTGTAGCCTGCCAGGATTCTCTGTTCATGGAATTTTCCAGGCAAGAATACTGGAGTGGGTTGCCATTTCCTTCTCCATCCAATGGCTAAAATGGTAACAAATCTGCCTGCAATGCAGGAGACCTGGGTTCAATCTCTGAGTCAGAAAGATCCCTTGGAGAAGGGAATGGCAACCCTCTCCAGTATTCTTGCCTGAAAAAATCCCATGTACAGAGCTGCCTGGCAGGCTATAGTACATGGGGTCACAAAGAATCAGACATGACTGAGTGACTAAAACTTTCAGTTTCACCAAATTCAAGAGTTCTCCTTTTTAGAAAACTAGAACTCTAAGAACACAAACTTAAGTCATCAATACTTCACTTTAGTTCATTTAAATAAATTTTTTTCAGTAGAGTAATAGTATGTCTCCTATAATCTTTTCTCACAATATTTTAAAACAGTAAAAGTAATTCTTAATGATATTTATGGATTTTAAGAAATCAAGTATTTATGCCTTAATAGTTTTATTCAATTATCGATATGTACACATCTGAGAGGAATGGTTTGGCATTGTATTTATAAAAGATTGTTTTTAAGTGTAGAATACAGATAAAAGATATAGTTGCAGACTTTAAATGCAAGTTGAGATTCAGAAATATGTAAGAGCAGGATATAGACAACCATATACAGAGAAAATATTCTGGGCATTTTTCAGGGGAAATTATGTCATTTGTGATTCACTTATATTTGGCAATGAAACTGCTGTTTCTTCAGATATTCTGTCCAGGGCCTGTGAAAACTGAAGTCTTTCCAAAGTTTTTACCTAGAAATAATGATCTTATTATATTTTGAGCTCATAAATGTTGTGTTTCTCTTTGGAGGGGGGTCAAAATCAGCCATAGTTAAACAGATACCACATACTGAGGCAGGAGATAGATGGGCCCCAGGCTAAGCAGCCAGAATTTTCCTTGTAGATAGATACCCCAAATGAGGAGTAAGAAAAGAAGCTGAACCCTGCTCAGATAAGAGATAAGTGACCATATATTCCTCATTCTTGAAGTCAAGGAGAACTTCCCTACTACATACATACAGAGAATCCTAAAAGATGACAATGTTAAAGTGCTGTACTCCATATGCCTGCAAATTTGAAAAACTCAGCAGTGGCCACAGGACTGGAAAAGGTCAGTTTTCATTCCAATCCCAAAGAAGGTCAACGCCAAAGAATGTTCACCATACCTCAAAACTGTACTCATTTCACATGCTAGCACAGCATGGGAATGCTCAAAATCCTTCAAGCCAGGCTTCAACAGTATCTGAACTGAGAACTTCCAGATATTCAAGCTGGTTTTAGAAAAGGCAGAGGAACCAGAGATCAAATTGCCAACATCCAGGGATCATAGAAAAAGCAAGATAATTCCAAAAAAAAAAAAATCTACTTCTGCTTCATTTACTACACCAAAGCCTTTGACTCTGTGGATCACAACCAACTGGAAAATTCTTAAAGAGATGGAATACCAGACCACCTTACCTGCCTCTTGAGAAATCTGTATGCCCGTCAAGAAGCAACAGTTAGAACCAGACATGGAACAACACACTGGTTTCAAGTCAGTAAAGGAGTATGTCAAGGTTGTATATTGTCACCCTGCTTATTTAGCTTATATGCAGAGTCCATCATGCAAAATGCTGGGCTGGATGAAGCATAAGCTGGAATCAAGATTGCCAGGAGTAATATCAATAACCTCAGATATGCAGAAGACACCACCCTTATGGCAGAAAGTGAAGAGGAACTAAAGAGTCTCTTAATGAAGGTGAAAGAGGAGAGTGAAAAAGCTTGCTTAAAACTCAACATTCAAAAAACGATTATCGTGGTATCCGGTCCCATCACTTCATGGCAAATAGATGGGGAAACAATTTAAACAGTGACAAACTATTTTCTTGGGCTCCAAAATCACTGTGGATGGTGACTGAGGCCATGAAATTAAAAGACGCTTGTTCCTTGGATGAAAAACTATGACAAATCTAGACAGCATATTAAAAAGCAGAGACATTACTTTGCCAACAAAGGTCTGTCTAGTCAAAGCTATGGTTTTTCCAGTACTGATGTATGGATGTGAGAGTTGGACTATAAAGAAAGCTGAGTGTCGAAGAATTGATGCTTTTGAATTGTGGTGTTGGAGAAGACTCTTGAGAGTCCCTTGGACTGCAAGGAGATCAAACTAGTCAATCCTAAAGGAAATCAATCCTGAATATTCATTGGAAGGACTGATGAGGAAGCTGCAACTCCAATACTTGGACACCTTCTGCAAAGAGCCAACTCATTGGAAAAGACCCTGATGCTGGGAAAGATTGAAGGCAGGAAGAAAAGGGGGCAACAGAGGATGAAATGGTGCGATGGCATCACCAACTCAACGGACATGAGTTTGAGCAAACTCCAGAAGATGGTGAAGGACAGGGAAGCCTGGCGTGTTGCAGTCCATGGGGTCACGAAGAGTCCAACACAACTGAGTGACTGAAGAACAACAACAACACAGAAAGCCTCCCTGAAAGTCAAAAAGACAGGGGGCGTCACCTCATAGTAATGCTGTCAACCTGCTCTTAGGCATCTCCACTAGAAACCATCTTGAATGCACAGAGGAAAGGACCTTGATATTAATATATACCAAACACAGACTCAGAACCAGGCAAAGCAAGATGACTGGCCAGAGGAAACCCGGAAGAAATTCCCCATAAAAATGATTCAAAGTGATTTACCTTAGAGCAGTGGGATTGAGTTTTTCAAAAACAGGAAATGGAAAAGGGAGGAGCTCTATGTATACGTAGGCTTCCTGGATGGCTCAGTGGTAAAGAATCCACCTGCAGTGCAGGAGATGCAGGAGACATGGATTCAATCCCTGAGTCGGGAAGATCTCCTGGAGACGGGCATGGCAACTCATTCCAGTACTCTTGCCTGGAAAATCGCATGGACAGAGAACTCTCATGGGCTACAGTCCATGGGGTCACAGAGAGTCAGACACAACTAAGGGGCTGAGCACACGTGCATCTTTGAATGTTTCTGGCGTATCACAGAAATCATTATTTGTTAGAGATGAATGAAGTAGCTATATAAAACAACTGTTGTTAGATAAACTGAGGCATATTTTAAATTTTAAGCAAATGAGCAAAAATTAATTGAAATGAGGCAGCACCAAACAGGAAATGGTTAAGTGTACTCTTAGACAGACTTGGCAGACAGGAGCCAAGGGGAAGACATACAGAGAAAGTACAGATATAAAGAAAGGAAGTTATTTGATTGGTTACAGCGTGAAGCCTAAACTGTTTGTGATTGGTCGTCCCTACATTTTCAGTTTTGTAACCTTGAGGCATTTGCAGGCTAAGATTTTGTTTTGCTTACATAAGCCACCATGGCATTAGAGCCACCAAAGTGTAATGGTCTCACATTCAATTAATTTATCACTACATATGGTCATTTTTCTGATTGATATGGAAAGTTCTATAAATTGTTGGCAAAGGTTAATCAGTGTTAAAATAGCTTCATATATAATAATTGAGACATCCCAAGACTGAATCTATAACGTTGGAATCAATAGACTGCTTTTTTTCCTCCAACCAGGATTATTAAACATAACAAAATTCTATATACAAGGTGACTTAAACCTGCTGTTTCAAAATGTGGTACTTTCCTTAACTAATATTTGATAAGTCAAGCCACAGAGGGTCAAAAGGTTTACTCTAAAATTAATAGGAAAGTGACCAGTGCCTATTACATGAATGGTCTAATTACTAGAACTCTAGTATATTATATTATCTACAAGATAATTAACATAAGGTACCACTGAGGGCCTGTGACAGGCTTCGGAGCACTGATACAAGACATCAGGAGGCAATTTTGAACACTGCCACTGTGATATCATTGTGTTTCTGGAGCATAATATTCCCATTATCTGATTCTAGACACACCACAGAAATACCAGTGGGGCATGAGGTTAGCTTAGCTGCTTGCTGGGCTAGAACAGACATCGCAGCATGCTCATCTGACGGGGTCTGTGGCAGCCCAGATTGAGTGCTTGTAAATCTGTGCACAGGACTCCAGTAGTGGACGAATTCTCCATTGAGTCCTCCAAGTGCTGCTACAAGGTAGCCTCCATCCCGCCACACGTCACCTCCTTCTACGCCACACTGGTGTCAGGGGCCCCTCAGTCTATCACATGATGGAAGCGGTCAATATACTGCTTTTAAAAACAACACAGTTTAATTTAGCTATGATTATATGATAAGATGGAACCCAAACAAAATACTGACGTTGGAGTTACTATTAACAGAGATGCAATAGGTGTCTGATGGATGTGAGGGTTGGTCTATAAAGAAAGCTGAGCGCTGAAGAATTGATGTTTTTGAACAGTGGTGTTGGAGAAGACTCTTGAGAGTCCCTTGGACTGCAAGGAGATCCAACCAGTCCATCCTAAAGGAGAGCAGTTCTAGGTGTTCATTGGAAGGACTGATTTTGAAGCTGAAACTCCAATACTTCGGCCACCTAATGTGAAGAACTGACTCATTTGAAAAGACCCTGGTACTGGGAAAGTTTGAGGGCTGGAGGAGAAGGGGATGACAGGTGAGATGGTTGGATGGCATCACCAACTCAATGGACATGGGTTTGGGTGGATTCCAGGAGTTGGTGATGGACAGGAAGGCCTGGCGTGCTGCGGTTCATGGGGTGGTAAAGAGTCGGACATGACTGAGCAACTGAACTGAACTGAAGAGGTGTCCTCAATTTCTATTACCTATCGTCTCTGGCAGAATATCCTGCGAATATTTTCTTGCACCCAATGTCCTACTGGTCCTTGAAACTATTTTTTTTTCTTCCTTCATCATCACCGCTGACCACCTCACCCCACTTCACCACAGCTTAGCTCACAAAGCTGCAAAGTGTGCTGACTGTTACGCCCAAGTCGCAAAATCTCCCAATGACCACCAGGGAGCTGATATCCAATGCAAAAGCAAGAGAGTTTTTATTACCAAGCTCGAGCTGGGGCTCCCACCAATACCGACACAGCGGCTATAGAGCCCCGGGTTTTGGATTACATTGCTTATATAGGGGATATACATGGGAAAAAAGGATTTCTAGATAGGGGAACATCTGATTGGTCACTTTCTTTCAAAGGGTTGTGTGTTGGCTCTTGATTGGTTCCTATTGTCTAGGTAGACCATAAGCTCCTGAGCGTAAATCAGGAGATTTTGGTCTGGGGTCCGATTGGCCCGTGGGCAGTGGGGTGAGGTCAGGGGATTTCCAAAGGCTCTTGGATTTCCAAAGGCTTTTTTCCCCGGAACCTTACAAAATAGAGTTTTTCTGTTAACAAAATGGAGTAGCTTAGATTCTTCACGGACGACAAAGTATTGACTAATCCAGTACTTGACACAAAGTAAGCATTCCCCAAAGCCTGACCAGACATATAAATGAAGGGACAGATAAGTGAGTGAACACATTTTGACAGAGATTCAGGAGCCTCTGTCTGTAAATACTCTCTTCTGCTCTGACACGGGATGAAGAAAACAAACGTTGGGAAACGCAAGTGATCAAATGTGTAGCCACGGGCATCAACATCCAGGCGCCCTAATCCCTGCCAGAGTTCAATTTGTTGGAGACAGCTTTGGAGCCAGAGACTTTACCGTAAAAGTTATGGAAGTGGAGGAATAAAAACTTTTACCGCTATGATTCCCACCTCTCAATTTCTGTTTCTACAACTCGCAGCTGAAGTTCCTCTTGTGTATCCCCTAATTCGTCTCCTTTAAAATAATTGGTGTTGTTCTCGCCTGTTATTTGAGTGTTGTCCCTAGCTGTGACACAAAATGAACCTTTCTGGAAGTGTCTCCCCAGGAGGGATTTAAGTGCTTAAGGAGGCTTATTTATTCTCAAGGCTGAGCAACCACTTAGTCCATTACAATGGAAACAGCGATTTCAAGGCAAGTGTGTACTGCTAAAAACACACCCGTAAGAATGTGGCTGTCTTACAGTTTTAAGAAGGCAAGAAATTCAAATTAACCCCATGAAGTCTTCTGCTGGAAACCACCACTCAGACAAGCAAAACAATAAGCACTTTCTGCTCAACTCTGGACAGCTCGATTCTCCAGATTCTTGGCACTTTCAGTCATTTTCTTTCACTGCTTCAAAGTCAAGAGGAAGTAAATCGCGTAGCTTTAGTAATTCTAAATGAAAAGCCACAGGAAAGAAAAACAGCAGGAAAGAGAAGAAGGAAATATTGCAGGCTATTAGAAGTCAAACTTTACCCAAAATTTAAAATTCATTTCACAATACAGTGGGTACAATGTTTCAATCTAGGAGAAAATTCATTTTAAATCATTTAATGCTGGCCTTGCTTATTCACAAAAACTCACTAGCTTAATAAAACAGAGGCTTTGTTTGCCAAGTTGCACACTCCTGCCTGGCTCATTTACAGGGCTAGAGGGCAGCCTGATGCTGTTTCATCGCTCTTAAATTCTCCCATGTGCCTAACACAGTGATAGGTGACTGTGACTGGGGAGTTGAAATTTAATACCACCACCCAAAACCTAGTGCTGCTTCATTTCATTTCAAACAATAGTCAGTCCAACAACATAAATCCTGCTTGTAGAATGAAATGCTATATGAAGTCACGTCCCAAACATCACATTCCTCTTTTCCTTTATGCCTCTTCCCCAATGTCCTTTATGCCTCTTTTCCAGTGTCTACTGAACAAAAACGCACAACCTGAAAGCTGAGAGTTATGTTTTATTCACTGGACAAAACTGAGGACTTAAGTTTGGAATACAACCTCTGAAATACTGCTCCGAAGAGGTATGACAGGAGCTGGGATACACAGGAGTCTTTGCAACAGAGACCAGGTAGTCAGAACATCAAAAGATTACTATTAATTAAAGAAAACCAGCTGTCTCAATTTAAGGAATTTAGTGCTTTTCTATGCATGGAAAGATGCAAGAGTGTGGGCTCACTGAAACCATTCCTTTGATAAGCACCTCAGCTCTCTTTCGGGTCAGAATATCCTGTGCTTTCTCACCCTGAGTCTCCCCAGGGTGCATGATAGGGAAGGGGCGGACACATCCTTTGTTCACTGACACCGCAGGCAACGTGTATTCAATGGCACCCATTCACTTCTAGCTATGTGCCACAATGTGTGTGTGTGAAGTGGGAGGAAAAGAAAGACAAAGAGCAAAGTTTCAGCTATCCTAGAAGACCACGCCTTCCCCCAACAATGAGAAATTCATTGTGGATTGACTTGCCTCTTGCAATAAGCATTGTGTGGACAAAAGAAATGATCCGAATGAGGCATCTTCAAATTACAATGGACTGATTCGATCGACTGCGGAACTAAATCGTAGTGAACTTTTTAATTCCTTACCATTAAACCTGCTCATGCTGCCAGGATGCGCTGAAATTTTCCACATGGGACCCAAGAGAATAAAGACACAGTGCTGGGCACTCTTGGTTCTATCTGGGATAAAAAATCTAATGAAAAATGGACATGAGAAAATTAAAATCAAGTTAATTACTGTCACTTAACAGAGACTTGACTGTATTCATTCTCTTGCTTACCTGATATTTTTCACTTTTTCTTTTGTGTGTGTGTGTGTAGCAGTCAGGAGATAGTTTTCCAAATAGCCGATTCTTGGATTTAGGTGGTGCAATAAGAATTCTAGCTGTTACAGCTGGGGTTAAAATGTGCAAATGCCTGCGGCACATCACTGTCTTTGACTAAGCTGTCAAAACATTTAAATTGTCCCTGTCTCTCCTCCCTCCTTCCTCCACTATCTCCCCAGCAGGGGCCTCCAGCACTAAATTTTTGTCAAAAGAGAAGACAGAGTCAAATTGGCAAACTATCTTTCTAAAAGGATTTCCAACCTTCTTTGTGTTGCTTGTCATGTTTATTTCAGTATGTCATTTTGCATTAACCCTTGCTGATTCTTTCCAGTTTGATTTTGTGTAAATGCCCTTATTTTAGGTCAGCTAACAACTTAGCAAAAGACATCACATTTGGTTAACAGGTGTGCTTAAAAAAAAATAATAATTGGAGACTTTCACCATGTCTGGACAATGAGGAAAATAAGTAGTTTGCAGAAACACTTTTTAATTACTTCAACTGATAATAGGATAAACTGTAGAAGAAAGACTTTCCTAAATATGCTGTTTTCTGAAATATGTACAAGGGAACAAAGAGACAAACATCACCCTCACATTATAAATAAATAAATATTATTAATAGATATTTATGACTGTAACCAATATTAAAAATTATTACAATGTCAGAAAATATTTATTATTAAATACCTGCCAAGACCCAGGCTCTCTACTTTCAAGCACTGCATTTAATCCTCACACATCAGGCATTCAACCTTGCACCCACACTGGGCTAAGTCTTGTCACACAGATGAGAAAGACACAATATTTACCCCTCTGATAGCTCACGGTCTAGTGAGGAAAAGTGACTGGTAAAAAAAATTGTGAAATGAGATTCAATGGATGCACACCCACTTACAAAGTCATCTGAGAAAGTTCATTCAACCATAATTGAGGGAGTTGAAGATGTTAAGCAAATACAGATTTGTAAAAAAAAAAAAAAAAAGGAGGGGGAGGGGGGCAGGAGGTGATACAAGTACTGAAAAACTTAAGTTAGCCAAAAGAGAAAATATTGGGGTGGGAGCAAGAGAAGGAGGGGCAATTTTTCAGGTCAAGAAAGCAGCCTTTAAAAGGGCAGAGAGACTTCACTGCTGGTCCAGTGGTTAAGACTCTGAGCTCTCAATGCAGGGGGCACGGGTTTGATCCCTGGTCAGGGAACTAAGATCTCACAGCCAAACAAAGGCAGGGAGTTCTATGAAAGCAACGCATGTTTAGAAGAACACCAAATGGTCATCACTAAACCTCAAAATGGAAGACGAGGGAAAGAGACCTTAATACACAGCTTAGTGGACTTTGCTAAAGTTAGTGGGCTTTATGCAGACCCTACAGAGGGAGAGCAATATAATTTTTAAACAGAGTAGCTCAAAAACTGTATTTCTAGTCTAGAAATAATGACTGTCATAGATATTCTTTATTAATATTTCACGCCTTTTACCTTCGACATTAATTCTATGTAACTCTCTATACAATACTGTCTGTATTATAACCTCATTATACAGATAAAACAACTGATGCTCAAAATCTTTAAGGAACTTGTCCAAGTTCATCTAGCAGCTATGTTTCACAGTGTTCTCAGTTTCCCACTCTCTCTCTCATAATAGCTATAGTTGTGTGGTGAAGAGCAGGTGTTTTGGAGGCTAAGTGAGCATGACTTCTTCACCACTTTATTTTCTGTGTGACTTTGTGCAAATGTTTCATCTTCTGGAAAAGACAAATGCAACAGTGAACATAAAGCGCTTAGTACAGTGCCCACCCCACAGGTGAATGCTAACCATTAGCAGCATGGTGGCAGGTCATGCTTGAGCACATTTTACATACAAGAACCAAGTATGGGTATTATTACCTTCATTTTACAGGTTTTGTTTAAGTGCTGAAACATAAAGAAATTAAGTCACTCACAGAAAGACATATAACTATTAATATATGGGAGAGCTTGTTCTGCTTCGAAGTCCACACTCATTCTTTAATGTAGAATACAGTGAATCAGAGACTGTCCCTGATGCCTTAGGAAAGATAAATTAAAAGGAGATAAGATAGGAGGCAAGGAGTAGAATATTTAAACAGGTTTTTGTAGAAATGTAAGAAAGAGATGGCAAGAGTCTGAAATAAGTAGAGTAAAAAAAAAATAAAAGACATGAGATATCGACAGGGTTGAATGAACAAGACTGGATGGCAAATTGGATGTTGGGAAGTCAGGGAGCCAGAGAAATAGCACCAAGCTCCCCAGCATATGGCTATAAACTCTTGGAATGTCTCTTTTTTTCTGCTTTCCTCCTCGCCATATAGTATTTTTAAATACTAATAAAATTAATATTTAGGATGTTCTCGTGTAACAGCTTCTACTTGCTGTGTATTAGGAAAATTCATTCATAGGATATAATGGGCAAGGTGGCTCAAGGAAACCTAGCCAGTTTGAATTAGCTTTTGAGCAGCAGCAATGATAGCTCAGTTGGTAAAGAATCCGCCTGCAATGTAGGAGACCCCAGTTTGATTCCTGGGTCAGGAAGATCCCCTGGAGAAGGGATAGGCTACACACTCGAGTATTCTTGGGCTTCTTTTGTGGCTCAGCTGGTAAAGAATTCGCCTGCAACGCAGGAGACCTGGGTTCAGTCCTAGAGTTGAGAAGCTCCCCTGGAGAAGGGAAAGGCTACCCATTCCAGTATTCTGGCCTGGAGAATTCCATGGACATTATAGTCCATGGGGTCACAAAGAGTCAGACACGACTGAGCGACTTTCACTTTCACGTTCAAGAGAGAGAGAATTGCCCAGAAACACAGAAACATCAGCAAACTATAGTAGTAAAGGCTACTATTACTGCAGGTAATGAATCTGCAGTGGAACTAGTCCACATAGAGGTATGCCTTATAGCAACGTTATTCTATAGATGGTTGAACTAATACTCTGTTGCTGCTGCTAAGTCACTTCAGTTGAGTCTGACTCTGTGCGATCCCATAGATGGCAGCCCACCAGGCTCCCTCATCCTTGGGATTCTCCAGGCAAGAACAGTGGAGTGGGCTGCCATTTCCTTTGAGTATTAATATTACTATTGGCNCAGACACGACTGAGCGACTTTCACTTTCACGTTCAAGAGAGAGAGAATTGCCCAGAAACACAGAAACATCAGCAAACTATAGTAGTAAAGGCTACTATTACTGCAGGTAATGAATCTGCAGTGGAACTAGTCCACATAGAGGTATGCCTTATAGCAACGTTATTCTATAGATGGTTGAACTAATACTCTGTTGCTGCTGCTAAGTCACTTCAGTTGAGTCTGACTCTGTGCGATCCCATAGATGGCAGCCCACCAGGCTCCCTCATCCTTGGGATTCTCCAGGCAAGAACAGTGGAGTGGGCTGCCATTTCCTTTGAGTATTAATATTACTATTGGCAAATAATTTGACAGTGTTGGTGCAGATTATTAAAATGAGAGTCCTTAGGGTATCCTGTGCCTTTGCTGGAACCATCAGTTCCCTATTAGACCACCTCTTCCTCTCCTTTATTTCTCTTTCTCTAGTGAACTCGGCCTTCCAGTAGATGCAGCATAGATATCATTTTAGGAGATGCCTTCCCTGATCACACCAAATATGTCAGTTCCCTCCTCTTACACTTTCTTACGGTCTTCCCTGGTGGCTCAGATGGTAAAGAATGTGCCTACAAAGCAGGAGACCGGGGTTTGAATCCTGGGTCAGAAAGATCCCCTGGAGAAGGGAAAGGCAACCCCCTCCAGTATTCTTGCCTGGGAAATCCCATGGACAGAAAAGCCTGTTGGGCTACAATCCATGCAGTCACAAAGAGTCAGACACAATTGAGTGACTAACACTTTCAGGTTCATACTTTCTTATACAATTCTTTGGAGCACAGTTGCATTGTCATCTTACATGTTTAGAAATTTAAAATGCAATTATTATTTGGATTACTCTTTGATCAATGTCAGACTCCCCCAGTCGACTGTAAACTCTTGGAATTTATCTTTTCTCTGCTGTCCTCCTTGCCATTATACCTCCTATGTCTAGCAAAGAGCCTATGCTTAGTAGGCATTTAAGAAATAGTTTTTTGAATGGTTAAATTACTCAAAAATGAATGATTGGATGAATTTGTGAAAATAATAAATAAGGAAGAATATAAACAGGTGAACAAGGAGAGAACTGAATCAAAAAGAATCAACAGCTTCAATGAGTTCAAAAACAGAATCAAGAGTTTCACAAGACAGCCAAAGGCTGTGGGTATTATAGACTGAATTGTGTACCCTTCAAAATTCTCATATGAGTCCTGAAACTCAATATCACTTAGAGGATGGGACTTTTAGGATGTAACCAAGCTTAAATGAGGCCAAAGGATGAGACTCCAATAGAACCAGCGTCCTTATACGAGGACGATACACCAGGGGGGCTTAAGTACAGAGGAAAGGTCATGCAGACACACAGGAAGAAGGTGGCCTTCTATAAACTAGGAGGAGAAACCAACCCGACCAGCACCTTTGTCTTGGATTCCCATCTTCCAGAATTATGAGAAAATTAATTTCTGTTTTCAAGCCACCCAATCTATGGTACTCTATTATGGCATTCCTGGGAGGCTAAAAAGGTGAGCTATAGATTTTAAGTTTGAAAGAATGCAGTGAAAGTGGAGGGGAAAAAACTAAAATTTAATAGACACAAAAACAAATTAATACACTGTAGTTTTATAACTATATTGAGTACATGCACGCTAAGTCACTTCAGTCATGTCTGATGCTTTGTGATCCTATGGACCGTAGCCCACCAGGCTTCTCTTGTCCGTGGGATTCTCCAGGAAAAATACTGGAGTGGGTTGCCATGCCCTCTTCCAAAGGATCTTCCCAATCCAGGGAATCAAAGGATAAATACCACATAGAAGGGGAGGAAAGAGAATGAATCCAAGTAACTTTTGAGCACGGTATTTTGACATGATACCCACAATCTAGAGAATAAAAGAGCTACGAAAAAATCATGAGCTCTTTCTCCTGGGTTTGTCATCATGATATTGGTGTAGTTATTCTGACACTATTTTGTGCATAGTATAAGACTGAGAAAATAAACAATTTGATGATAATTTTGGGAGCCAAGTTTCAACTTGTTAGGGAAATTAAAATGAAGATAGTCTTGCTCAGGCTTCATGGGAGCAGGGCTCTGACTGACTTCTGACCTCGCCTGGACCTATCTAGACTACATACTTGCCTGCAAGCACATCAGTCATTTCCAGCAAGTCAAACAGCACTTTGGATAAGAAAGCGAGTGGATCTTGAAATTTCTTCAGCCCCTGGAGACCTAGGCAACCCCTCATGGTCTAAGGAATCTTATGACTCAAGAGGTGAAACAAACAGCTTTGTAAAAGTTAAAAACTGGAGCTGCATTTTTGCAATCAAACTGATAACAGCATCAGTTTGTGGCCTGGGATTATAAGCGGGAACCCCCAAAGATGCAATTTGAAATTTCACCCATGGAGTAGATACACTGCCCAGGACCCTTTCCCAACTGAAACTCCAGATTGCTGTCATTTGGTACTTTCCAGCACTTTTCAAGTCTGGATTAATGAAAGTGAAAGTTGCTCAGTCGTTTCCGACTCTTTGCAACCCCATAAACTATACAGTCCATGGAATTCTTCAGGCCAGAATACTGGAGTGGGTAGCCATTTCCTTTTCCAGGGGATCTTCCCAACCCAGGGATAGAACCCAGGTCTCCTGCGTTGCGGGTGGATTCTTTACCAGCTGAGCCACCAAGGAAGCCCATAGGTATCGGCCCAATTTGGTGATGTATCCTTGGTTATTTCTTTCTATTGCTTCTATTTCTTTTCTTTTAATGACTGCATATTAAAATTAAGTTAAATAATCTATTAAAAATTGAAACTGTTTATGTGTAGCAAGTGGTTTCTTTTGTTAATTAATCCTCCAAACCTGAAACAAAAGTAAATCTTTCAACCAAACACAGCTGTGGGAAAAGAAGGATAAAATGATGTAATGAGACAGAGAAAAAACACCCTGAAACTATCATAATAAAGACTCACTCACTGCCTCCCAGTGAGAAGCGCTCAATGAGGAGAAGCATATGTGCATAGTCCCAGAGTGTCTCCCCACAGGAGACTGAGCACTGAAAGAAAAAAATTATTATAATAACCGTACATGGAGAAACCAGAACATCTTGGTTAGGTGACCAAACTAGCATCACCAGTAAGGGCGAACGGATGATGTGGTACTCTGAAAGGGAAAATACACTGATGTTGTGGATGGGGAGGCACACACGATCTAAGTCTAATCATCAGGAAACACTAGACAGACCCAGAGGGATGAACACCCTATCCTGTGTTCTTTGAAAACATCAATCATTTGTTATTAAAGAACTTTTTAAAAAACCTGAAGAAATCAATCTGGACACAACAGAGATAGGACAACCAATTGCAATACAGGAACCTGAACTGCATTCTTTATTAGAGAGAAAAAAGACATTACTGTTATAATTGACAAACTGGATGAACTATAGATGGGAAAGTATTGTCGATGTAATCCTAAACTTGACACCCATACTATGATAATGTTAAAAAACATATCATTTGTATCAGGAAACACATAATAAAGTATTAAGAGGTCAAAGGGAATCATACTGTAATATGCACTCAAATGATTTTATATATATTCATGGAGGGGAGGGTGGAGAGAGAATACAAAAAAAGCAAATGTGGCAAAATGTTAAAAATTTTTAAATCTGCATAAAGGGTACATAGGCGCCTCTATTATTCTTTCAACCTTTCTATGTTTAAAATTTTTCAAAATAACAAAGTTTTTGGTTTTTTTTAAACAAATGTATACTCTGGCAGGGGATGTTGAAACTGGGGGAGTCTTTGCATGAGTGAAGGCAGGTGGTATATGGAAAATCTCCACACTGTCCCCTCAATTTTTATGTGAGCCGAACTTCTCTAAAAAAAGATATCAATTAGAAAAAATCATACATGTATATGTATGAATAAGTTCCTTTGCTGTTCACCTGAAACTGTCACAACATTGTTAATTGGCTATATCCCAATACAAAAGAAAAAAGTTTTTAAAGAAAATATCAGGTGAATGAACACAAAGACAAGATGTGGAGGAGTTGGGAAGTTGTAAAGTCCAAGCCTTGATTTTAAGATAGATTCCTGAACAGGACACAAATCATAACAACCTCAATTTACTAAGACAAAGTTGGGACTTCAAGAGGCCTCAAGATTTGAGCCTAGCTAGAGAAGATAAGACCCAGATGAGGAGAAAATGAGCCACGTTCTTTCCTTGGCTCTACTTCCTTTCTTAATTTAGTCTCTTGACAGATGAGCTCACTGAAGGGAAAAAAGCAGTTTCCTCACACCATTCCCCACCTCCTCCCAATTCTGAAAAAATGTTCTGCTTAGATCGTTAACTGTCTCATAAGGCTCCAGCATGCACGGTTCAGTGATATTGGCCTTTTATTTCCAGACACAGCTGATAGTAAAGAAACTGTGGTAAGATGTCTACCCTTACCCACAGTGATAAAGGAAAAGATACTTTTTCATCAATGTCAGGTTCAGGTTTAATAAGTATGATTTTTTTTTTCAAGCTTCTTACATACAATTTTATGAGTTGGGTAACATCCTATAACCCAGTTTTCCTATCCAGATAAAGGGAGGGTAATACCAGATCTAGATTACTGGACTGAGTAATAGGGAATGAACAACAGACTGGTTCCAAATAGGAAAAGGAGTACGTCAAGGCTGTATACTGTTACCCTGCTTATTTAATTTATATGCAGAGTACATCAAGAGAAACACTGGGCTTCAAGAAGCACAAGCTGGAATCAACATTGCTGGGAGAAATATCAATAACCTCAGATATGCANTGGCATGCTGCAGTCTATGGGGTCACAAAGAGTTGGACACAACTGAGAGACTGAACTGAACTGAACTGAGGACAGCATCCCATGGTTTTATTTATTTTTAAAAACTTTGCTATGTATTTTATTTCATTTTAGGCTGCATAGGGCCTTCCTTATGCATGGCTGCTCTAGCTGTGGCCTGTGAGCTTCTCATTGGGGTGGGGTCTCTCGTGGAGCACTGGCTCTGGGAGGCTGGGCCTCAGTAGTCGGGGCTGGCAGGCTCCAGAGCCTGAGCTCAGGAGTTGTGGTGCAAGGGTTCAGTAGGCCTGCAGCAAGTGGAATCCTCCCCTACTGAACCCATGTACCCTTCTGTGGTTGGCACACTCCCAACCAGGGAGCCACCGGGGAGGCCCTAGCCCAGCAGTTTTAGAAGACAGTCACTTGATCCTGAGTTAAGGGGAATCATCAATTGTCCAGGTGGTGTTCATGACTCCGGGGTCAGAATGAGATTCAAACTGCTCTAAGCAAAAAGGAATTGTTTTTTCCCAGGCATAGATCCTGACTTGCGATGCAAGACTTGGCCACCCTCCCGTCCTCCTTTCTTTGTGCTGCCTTCCTTGTAAGGCAGGCTGGTCTCTCCTGAGGGGCAGGAGGACTGCCTTCAGGCCTAGGCTTCCATCTTACGCCCCCTTCAATCCCAGGGAGGATGCCAGACTCGCTGTCAATCTTGCAATCAAACGGGCGTCTCACTGGCGCTGCCGGGTGGTCATGTGTCATACCTGAGCCAATCACTGTGGGCAAAGGGAGGGTGCTCTTTTCTGATTGGCCAGGCCTGGTCATATGCCTGTCCCAAGTTTTCTAGTGCCCATATTAAAAAAAAAAAAAAGGAACCGAGAAACAGGTGAAATTAATTTTCATAATGTCTTTTATTTAACTCATTCAGTTCAGTTCAGTCACTCAGTTATGTCCGACTCTTTGCGACCCCATGAACCGCAGCACGTCAGGCCTCCCTGTCCATCACCACCTCCCGGAGTCCANCCATATTAAAAAAAAAAAAAAGGAACCGAGAAACAGGTGAAATTAATTTTCATAATGTCTTTTATTTAACTCATTCAGTTCAGTTCAGTCACTCAGTTATGTCCGACTCTTTGCGACCCCATGAACCGCAGCACGTCAGGCCTCCCTGTCCATCACCACCTCCCGGAGTCCACCCAAACCCATGTCCATTGAGTCGGTGGTGCCATCCAACCATCTCATCCTCTGTCGTCCCCTTCTCCTGCCCATAATCTTTCCCAGCATCAGAGTCTTTTCAAATGAGTCAGCTCCTCGCATCAGGTGGCCAAAATTAGCTCATCCTATTATATTATCAATGCAAAAAGTGTTATGAGATACTTTGCATTTTCTTCATACTAAGTCTTCAAAATCTGTATTTTACACTTATCGCACCTCTTCAAATGCTAAAATTTCTTCAGAAACATTTCATCTGTGTTTAGATTTTTATCAAATTTACAATGAAGATGGGACATCAGCCCCAACTCTAGCTGTGAGCCTGACCAGAGACATTATTTATAACTCAGCCATCTAAGATAACACTCGTACTCAGAAAGTTCCATACTTTTTTTTTTTTTAAGTTTTTTTTGGGGGAGGGAGGGTAACAAAAATAAATTCTAAAACCTCTGTGTCAAAACCAAAACCTGAAATTCGTTTGTTCCAAATGATTCTAATTCTCCAATGACTGATTGTATATCAGTTTTAAAATTCATGTTAATTAAAAACAAATAAAATCTTAAATTCAATGTCTCAGTCTCAATAGCAGCATTTCAAGCAAGTGGCTGCCATATTGGACAGCCAACGCACCCCTTATCCAATAAGCTTGCCTGATGAAGGGGGACGTGAGGTCCAGGGAGGGAGTAGTCTGGCCAAGGGCACTATGCTGAGTGGGATCAGGGCCAAGGTCTGCTGATGCTGTCAGGGGCCTCTCCTCTTCACCAAATGCCCTGTTTGGAGCAGGCATTGAACACTGAAGCAGCAACTTAGAAGTGGATTTAGAAAGAGAAGTCCTTCCTTGTTCCCACTTCTCAGCAGTGAATCCCAGACTGTAGAAGACACAGCCTCTGCTCAGGCTGTAATTTTTTTCTTATTAAAAAAATTATTTATTCACTTAGGCTGTGCCAGGTCCTAGTTGCGACTCACAGGATCTTTAGCTGTGGTGTGCGAACTCTTAGCTGTGGCTTGTGGGATCCAGTTCCCTGACCAGGGATCGCCCCCAGCCCCCTGCCTTGGGAAGGCGAGTCTTAGCTTCCGGACCACCAGGGATGTCCTGACTGCAAGCTTCTATGTATTCATTTATCTTATGTTCATCTTGTCCGAGGCCACGCTCTCATGATGAGTGTGTAATGACATACATGTTGCTAGCATGTGTTTACTGAGCACCCACTATGTTCCAAGCGCAGCAGCCCGCCTTGGGAACACCGAGACGATGCCGGCCCAGCTCCTGCCCTCAGGGAGCTCACCATCTCGTCCAGAGGTGAACTCATCATTTAGGCTGCCCACAGGGTATTTCAGGCAGCACTTGTGGGAGCGAGCACATTGCGTGCCTCTTGTTCAGAAACACCAGCAAACAGCCTCCGGCGTTGGTTGAGTCCTTGGGAAAATTCGCAGGGAGCCCACACCTGGCACCACTGGGTGTTGGGCCTCAGCCTGCGGGTGTGGGGGTGTTTGGGTACCAGCCCAAAGTCTAGGAGGGGCTGTTTTGGTTGTTAACGATTAGAACTGAGAGGGGCTATTGTTAGGCGATGTCTCAGCTTGCTGGTGTGTGGTGTTGGCTCGCTCCCATAGGGTGGGGGCTATTGTCAATTAGCACCGCTTCGCTGCTGAGAAGATCACTTCATCTCTCTGCTGACCACTCACAGCAGCATCCTTCTCTCTCTGTCTCTCTTTTCCTCTCTCTCTCACACATGCACACACACACGCTACATAATCTAATTTGCAGAGCCCAGTGCACAATGAAAGTGCAGGGTCCCTTGTTCAAAAATGACAGATTTCAAGCTGTCGAGATTAAAGCAGAACATTAACCCAGAAGTGAGTTTGCACGGGGGAGGGCTGGCTGCCGGGCCTCACGACCTGTGGAGTCGCCTGGGCTTCACACTGACAGGGTCCCTGCTCTTGGCACTGGGCTTGTGTCTTCCCTTCCCCTCACCTGATGTGAATGAAGTCAAAAGCGCATCAGTCAGAGCCAAGATTTGAGGTCTGTTATCTCGTGGCATCTGTCGACACCAGGATGAAGGCAGGGACTGTCCTGTCCACGTTGCAGATGCAGAGGAGGGTCTGGCGCTGGAACCCAGAACTCAGCTGAGGCCAAGGCCCGGGCTCGCTCCCCCTGAACACCCACCTCTAAGAGGAATAAGCCGCTTCATTCTGGGTGTCCTTCCTGGTTTTTTCCTTAACATTCCTCTCCTCTGAAGGAAATGGGGAACCTGGTAGAGTAATGCAATCACCAGATTCCTCTAGCGTGTGGGGGTCACCCTTCCCTTCAGTGAGTCCCCACCATGGGGACCACGGTGTCCCCACTTGGACTGAATCACTAAAGATTCCCGGGGGCGTGTGTCTCTGACTCACTTCCTGCAGCTGTCCCTGTCTCTCTAGCCCCACCTGGACTCAGAAGCAACTCGCCTTCCTTTAACTTCTTCCCAAGGTGCCACTCATCTGAGCAGCACAGGCTTTTACTGAGATTTGGGGTCACAGAGGGAACTGCATCCCAGAAGAGCAGACAGGCGGAAGGTTCTGTCGGCTGCTCCTCCTCTTAGCCACCTCCAGGCCTCCTTCACCTCCTGGGCTCCTTTCTGATCGAGGCTTCCCTTGAGCACCTCCCGACTTCCCCCCTTTCCTCCCCAGCTCCCAGGAGGCCTCCCCTCCCCCTTTCCTGTGCATCCTTCCATCCGTGCACCCGCTCCTCATCAGGCCATCTATTAGTAGTGTGTGCCAGGCACTGCGTTAGGTGCTGAGTTACAGGAAAGAAACGTGGGCAAGACTCTACCCCCATGAACTCCCAGTCTCGTGGGAAGACGGACCTGATATATCGGAAACGAGCACACAGATAAGCTTCTGCATTTTGGCTGTGATGGGTGCCATGAAGGCAAAGCGTGGAAAATTAGAACAAGCTGGGGAAGGCCCATTTTAGGCCACATGGCATTTAAGCTGAGATCTGAAAGGTGAGTGGGCGTCAGCATGGGAAGAGTGTCCCTGATAGAGGGAGCAAGGTGGACAGGGACCCTGGAGTCCCCGGGGGAAGTTGGGGGGTTTTGTGGAGTAGAAGGGCAACCTGGGTGTCTGGTCAGTAGTGAGCAAGGAGGGGAGCAGAGAAGAAGTCAGTGGAGGGGGGGAGGGCAGAGGGTGCAGGGTTCTGCAGCCCTGGAAAAGGGCTGGGGTATAATTCCCAGTTTAGCAGGAAGCGATCAGAAGCCTTTGAGCATGGGAGTGACAGGATCTGAATTACATTTCAGGAAAGCTTCATCTGACTCTTGGGTGGGGAATGAACAGGATTGAAAGGACAAGAGTGGAAGAAGGGGCCAATGGCAGACAGTTTCAGGGATTACGTGATGGACGAGGATGCCTGGGTCTGGAACGGTGGTGACAAAGTCGGAAGAGGCAGGCAGAGCTGCCGTTTATTCTGGAGGTAGACCAATAGTCCGTGTGTGGTGCTTGGTGAGGGGAAATGATTCCTGCCTTTCTGGGACCTCCCCTCTCCTCTACAGCCCACTCGCACTCCTTGCCCAGCCTTCAGATACGTGACCCCAGCTGCCCAGGGCACTGAGTGTGGAACTGTGAGGGAGAAAGGCTGCTGGACGCTTGGAGGACAGTAAAGATCCAATCACGTGTCAGATGGTGGAAGTCAAACAGGATGACCTTTAATAATCCTATTTTCTTACAACAAATTTAAAAGATTGATGATGAGGTCGTGTATTGGCAAGGAGCAGGTATCTTAAATACCATTAGTGGGAAAATCCACAGGCAAATCTTATTTTTGGAATGTACTTTGGGGTCGCCTATTGAAATTTAAATTGTGCATGACTATAGCTTTGGTTCCTTAGAAAGCTCCCCTGGAGGGAGGTGGGAGGGGGTTCAGGATGGGGAACACGTGTACACCCATGGCTGACTCATGTGAATGTATGGCAAAACCACTGCAACACTGTAAAGTAATTAGCCTCCAATTAAAATAAGTGTCTTTAAAAAAGAAATCTCTGGAGCAGTATGTACCAGCACGTATGTCAGCTTGGGTGAGGGTTTCAAGGCATCAGTGTTTGTATGTCAGAGACTGTAAACAGCCCACATACCCATCAGCTATGGATGGGCCGACAATCTGCGGTCCACCCACGGAGATCCTATGCAGCAGTTAAAGCAACTACACAGACCTCCTCATACCAACACGGAAAGACCTCCTAGGTCTGTGGGTAAGTGAAAAAGCAAAACAAGGTCCATATCAGCACAGTGCATACATCCTAACATCTAACATGGGAGAGCAAAACCCTGGAAGAACGCTGCCTGTCTCTAAATGTGTTAAGTGCACACACCTGTGCAAAGTGCATAGAGAAGGGTTCAAAGGAAGGATCCGGAGCTCCCCACGTGGCCACCAACCGAGCAGGATGGGCCCTGGGCGGTGGTGGGTAGAGATCTGTGGACCTTACGTGTTTCGTTTGAAGATGTCACCCCGAATTCCATATTTGTGCATTACTGGCATAATTAAAAAGCTAAAACTAATCTGTAATCCTTGCAAAGCCTCTGAAAGTACAGCTATGCAAACGAAGGGTAAAATACCTATATTACCTCCCAGAGAAGCCGTTAGTGAGATCTTACTACACATGCTTCTCATCTTTTCTGTATTTTCCTATGCTTCAAAAATAAAAAATTGACCACTAAACATTCTACTTTATGACCTGCTTTTTAATGCTATGTTTTGGGTGTCTCTCCATGTCATAAATACTCTCGCAAGCCAAGTTGTTTTTTTTTTTTTTCACTTTTTACTTATTTTTATTTTCATTAATTAATACCAAAGTATGGCTGATTGACACTATCGTGTGAGTTTCAGGTGTTAAGTGACTGAGTATACATACATAGATCCTTTTTGTAGGTGCTTCTCCCTTACAGGTTATTACACAATATTGACTTGTTTCCTGTTCTGTACAGTAGTCCTTGCTGGTTGTTAGTTTATGCTCAGCAGTGTGTATATGTTCATCTCAAACTCCTGATTTGTCTCACCCCTCTTTTCCCCTTTGACTTGCTTTTCCCCCACGAGTTGCTTTCCAGTGTCTGTGGGTCTGTCTCTATTTCGTATAAAACTTTATTTGTGTTGCTTTTTTAGATTCTATATGTGAATGATGTCCTGTGACATTTGTCTTTCTCTGTCAAGCCAGGTTGTTTTTAGTGGATGTATTGGATGGTCTGTGCTGCTTGCATTTACCGCCATGCGTTTAAATCCTCACCTAGCTCATTTACATTCCTTCTTGGTTATCTGCACCTTGTAAGCGCATCTTAATTCAGCTGTCCGGTTGTTTATTTAGGATTTTATTTGGAAACTATGTGGGGTGAAGCTATTTTAAAGCCTTTGATTCGCAGTGCCCAGTCGCCTTCCATAAATGGGAACCCAGTGCAGGCTGCCCAAGGCAGGATGTTCCTAACAGGTCCCCCCTTTGCCTCAAGGCTTTTCAAGAGCAGCTTCTTATCCAGAGCGCGTCTGCGGTGTTTCCCTCATAGGCACCTTCAGAGACAGAGGAGATGTGTCTGGTCCAGGTTGGTTTTCAGAGGCACAGCTGCCCAGATGAACTTTTGAGGTCCCTTCCGGAACTGATCTACGGTTCCAGTAACAAGAAGACCAACCATAAGACTATGCTTTCGGGCATCAGGCCTGTGACTGGTTACTGGAGAAGCTTCTCTGCCCGTGTAGACCACGAGAAGGAGACCCAGTGTGCCCTCCCGAGCGTGGGGCGGCTCTTGGTGTCGCCCCTCCAGCGGCCTCTAGCCTTTGATGACCGTCTCTTCTCTTCCTTTGGGAGGGTAAGAGGGAGGGAATGCTGTCTGGGGGTGGGTGGG
>SJYA01001018.1:288511-304372 GCA_006410615.1 Neotragus moschatus
GGGGGGGGGAGGGACGGACTGTGCAGCTTGCGTGAAGGTTGGCTTTGACGTGTGGCTGGGAGGGCCAAGGCCCCTGGGAGCATCTTCAGAGACCCTGTCCTCGGAGAGCCCAGTTCAGGAGTCAGGCTCCCCTGAGGCCCGCAGAGACACGGTTCTGGCACGAATGTGCTTCGCTTCCAAGGGTAGCCACCTCAAAAGGTGTGTTGCTGTTTAGTTGCTAAGCCGGGTCCAACTCCGCAACCACATGAACTGTACCCGCCAGGCTCCTCCGTCTGTGAAATTCTCCAGGCAAGCATACTGGACTGGGTTGTCGTTTCCTCCTCCAGGGGATCTTCCCAGTCCAGGGACTGAACCCTCACATCTCCTGCATTGGCAGGTGGAGTCTTTACCACTGAGTGACCTGAAAAGCCCCCAAAGGTGTGTATGCCTCCCTGAATAAGATGCTTGGCATTTTGAAGGGGCAGGGAGGCAGGGTTCTGCAGCGAGCCCCAAAGAGGACTACTTAGACTGAGTTTTCCCGAGGGCTGGGGCAGCCTTGACCATGAGCTCTGGCATCTGCCCCTGGCTCCAAGCACAGGCTTGGGGAAGGTGCCTCCAGCAAATCCTTGATTTCCCATCCTTTAGACAACCTTTCCAATCCACCTTTCTCAGGGCAATGCACACACACATAACCATCGGACTTCCCAGGCGGTCCAGTCATTGAGAATCCGCCTGCCAGCGCAGGCGACACCGGTTCAATCACTGGATTGGGAAGATTTCACATGTTGTGGGTCAGCTAAGCCTGCACCACAGCTGCGGGTAGACGCGCACCCTGGAGTCCACACTCTGCTGCGGGAAGGGCCGCTGGAGTGAGAGGCTCACGCCCTGCCACCAGAGAGCAGCCCCGGCTCGTTGTAACGAGAGAAAGTCCACGCATAGCAGTGAAGACCCAGGGCAGCCAAAACGGAAGGACTCATCCATGTGACCCAGTCACGGCATACCCAACAACCAGCAGGTCTGCAAGCCTCCTCTGCTTCTTCTCTATTGGTCCCTGCTTGGTTTTCCGCAAATACGAAGTGTATTAAGAAATACAACAAGGGAATTCCCTGGCAGTTCAGTGGTTAGGACTCAGAACTTTCACTGCCATGAAATACACGCAATGAAGTGATAGTGTCATTACTGACTCTCTCACCCCCCCGATTCAATCACGCTAAGCTGCACAGATCTCTCAAATACATTCCTTTCGTCCCATCACCTCCCACCAAACCCTCATCACTGCGATAAGGGTGAACACTTATATAGACCTTATTATCCTGGGCTAGGCATTGTTCTTCAGCATTTTAACACTTGTGATTTTGTTTGATACTCACAAGCCCCCAGAAAGGCAAAGCCTCGTGGCCGGTCTCCCCTCTCCAGTCTCTCTCTCTCTGGATTCCACACCATCCTCATGGCCACCAGAGAGTATGGGTGCCTGTGTATGGTAGTTGCATTTCCTGTTTTATTTTTTTACAGTTTTATTTGTTTGTTTTGGCATGCAGCATCTTAGTTGCCTGACCAGGGATTGAACCCATGTCTCCTCCAGTAGAAGCGAGGAGCCCTAACCAATGGGCTTCCAGGGAATACCCTGTGTTTCCTTTTTATATTAAGGACATTCAGCCATGTTAATCCAATCCCTTACGATTATACAGTAGAAGTGACAAATAGATTCAAGGGATTAGATCTGACAGACAGAGTGCCTGAGGAACTGTGGATGGAGGTTCCTGACATTGTATAGGAGGCTGTGATCAAGACTATGCTCAAGAAAAAGAAATTCAAAAAAGCAAAATTGTTTGAGGAGACCTTATAAATAGCTGAGAAAAGAAGAGAAGCTAAAGGCAAAGGGGAAAATGAAAGATATACCCATTTGAGTGCCGAGTTCCAGAGAATAGCAAGGAGAGATAAGAAAGCCTTCCTCAATGATCAATGCAAAGAAATACAGGAAAACAATAAAATGGGAAAGACTAGAGATCTCTTCAAGAAAATTAGAATTAACAAGGGAACATTTTATGCAAACATGGGCTCGATAAAGGACAGAAATGGTATGGACCTAACAGAAGCAGAAGATATTAAGAAGAGGTGGCAAGAATATACAGAAGAACTATACAAAAAAGATCTTCATGACCTGGATAATCACGATGGTGTGATCACTCATCTAGAGCCAGACATCCTGGAATGTGAAGTCAAGTGGGCCTTAGAAAGCATCACTATGAACAAAGCTAGTGGAGGTGATGGAGTTCCAGTTGAGCTGTTTTAAATCCTGAAAGATGATGCTGTGAAAGTGCTACACT
This sequence comes from Neotragus moschatus, assembly GCA_006410615.1. Taxonomy (NCBI): domain Eukaryota; kingdom Metazoa; phylum Chordata; class Mammalia; order Artiodactyla; family Bovidae; genus Neotragus; species Neotragus moschatus. The sequence continues at coordinate 290,818 of SJYA01001018.1, forward strand.
CAATATGCCAGCCAGTTTGGAAAACTCAGCAGAGGCCACAGGACTGGAAAAGGTCAGTTTTCATTCCAATCCCAAAGAAAGGCAATGCCAAAGAATGCTCAAACTACCGCACAATTGCACTCATCTCACACACTAGTAAAGTAATGCTCAAAATTCTCCAAGCCAGGCTTCAGCAATATGTGAACCATAAACTTCCAGATGTTCAAGCTGGTTTTAGAAAAGGCAGAAGAACCAGAGATCAAATTGCCAACATCTGTTGGATCATGGAAAAAGCAAGAGAGTTCCAGGAAAACGTGTATTTCTGCTTTATTGATTATGCCAAAGCCTTTGACTGTGTGGATCATAGCAAACTGTGGAAGATTCCTCAAGAGATGGGAACACAAGACCACCTGACCTGCTTCCTGAGAAATCTGTATGCAGGTCAAGAAGCAACAGTTAGAACCAGACGTGGAACAGCAGACTGGTTCCAAATAGGGAAAGGAGTATGTCAAGGCTGTATATCGTCACCCTGCTTATTTAACTTATANAGGTCAGGAAGCAACAGTTAGAACTGGACATGGAACAACAGACTGGTTCCAAATAGGAAAAGGAGTGCCACCTCTTCTTAGCAGATGGTAAAAAGTGCATCAAACCCTTCCCCACCCAGTGGCAATGTGGAGCCTCCTATAAGAGAGAGATTTGATTTCTCCACTCTTTGAATCATTTGGCCACATGAGCTGCCAAGTGGGACATAAGCAAACAAGAGGTATAACAGAGGCTTAAAAGTGCTGGTGCTGGCTTCCATGCTGCACCTAAAAACCCAAAACTGTCTCTCTACAGGCTGGTTGTATTGTGCTAGAGGATAAGAGGCCAGTCGTGAGGACACAGAGATACCCTAGTTAACAGCCAGCCAAGTACTGGACATGGGAAGGAGACCGTCTGAGACCAACCAATTCCCCAGCTGACTCACTAACTTACCTAGCAGGTGACCAGAGCCTCATGAGTAAGCCCCGTTAAGACCAGCAGGAAAACCAAGCTAACCCATACCCTAACTATAAGCTAACTAGTGACTATTGTTTCAAGCCGCTATATCTTGGAGTAGTTGTTCATGGGCAATAGATTACTAATTTAGTCTCAAATACCTCCAAGAAGGTATTGCTATCACCCAGCCTCCTGGTTACCCAAAAGCCGATCTTTTCTTCCACCATCAAATTTCATTTGTTTCATAGGTTTTAGGACCTCAAAATCCTTGACTAATGTTGACTAAATGGAGAAGGCAATAGCACCTCACTCCAGTACTCTTGCCTGGAAAATTCCGTGGATGGAGGAGCCTGGTACGCTGCAGTCCATGGGGTCGCTAAGAGTCATGTACAACTGAGCGACTTAACTTTCACTTTTCACTTTCATGCATTGGAGAAGGAAATGGCAAACTACCCCAGTGTTCTTGGCTGGAGAATCCCAGGGACAGGGGAGCCTGGTGAGCTGCCGTCTATGGGCTTGCACAGAGTCAGATGCGACTGAATTGACTTAGCAGCACTGTTGACTAAAAAGATGCACAACATGAGAGTTATGAGTTAAGTTTTATTTGAGGGCAAAATGAGGACCGCAGCCCAGGAGACAGCACCTCAGATAGCTCTCAAAGGCTGCTCCAAAGAGGCAGTGGGAGAAGGTCAATACACCAGATTCCCTGAAGCACAGAATGCCTCACTCTCCACCCCGAACTCGCTCAGGGCATGTCGAAGGTCAACAGCTGCAGCAGCACAGGCAGATGGCAAATGCCCATGGCAAGTGCCAATGGGTAGCTGACACTAAGCTGAAAAGACCATCATGGGGAAAAGACCCTGATGCTGGGAAAAGACCCTAATGCTAGGAAAGATTGAGGGCAGGAAGAGAAGGGGGAGACAGAGGATGAGACAGTTGGATGGTATCATCAACTCAACGGACATGAGTTTGAGCAAATCCCATGAGATGGTGAAGGACAGGGAACCCCAGGGTGCTGCAGCCCGTGGGGTCACAGAGTCGGACACAACTGGGAGACTGAACAACAACAACTAAGTTGACAAACTAATATGAGTCAAATAACTTATAATATGAGTTAACCCTAATTAATGTAATTTAAGGATAAAAAATAAGGTAACACACAGAGTACTTGTAAAAGGGGCAGCATAAGCCTTCACACTTCTTCCGTCAGGCACCTCCTTCTCAAGCAGCAACTTGAGAATTCATAGGTCTACCTCTTTTTTTTCCCTTCCAAGGAATAAAAGTTAACTCTTATGTTATCCACTAGAGATAAAGTCTGTTCAAATGTACCCAAGTTAAGAAATCATTGCTCTCATTCCTTATCTCGCCTCTCTCTAGTCAGATTTGAATGGTTTCCAAATGAGTTGATGAATCTTTCTCCACTAAAATGGATATATCTTGAGTACTTTCCAACTCACTCTCTGAACAGTTAAGCCCTTCAAAGGGCCATTTTTCTGTTCCTCTATCAGTAATCAATCTCCCCACCTCCAAAGTCAAAGGTTAACAAAGCCCTCCAGATAAAAAGTCAAGTATGGTTTACATACTCCTGATTCATCAGCAAATCACAAAACATTCATTTAGACCACCAAACTTGCCACCTAACTGTTCTACCATTGTTCATTCTTAACTATATTTATACAGTAAATTTCATAGCTGCCTCTTCTTAAAACGTATTCACTCATTCAGGAAACATTAACTACTATGTCACTGAGAACCTCCTTTCTCCTGGTCTCATGATTCCAAGGGTAAGAACTTCTGCAACAATAATTCCCATGGCTTCTTTCCCACCTGCTCACTCACTCCATCCAAGACAGAAAAAGGAAGTATACTATAGCTGACTTTGGGAGAAAGTGTTAGCAAACCACACTTGGGCCTGCTTTGATACAGCAAAGCCAATCTAAACTACAGTGTCTATTGCAAGAAGAATGGCAGCCCATGCTCAAAGGCCCAAACTCCTCGATGACTTCCAAGGCAGGCTTTTAAAGACGATGTGAGGTAGAGGGTCACAGGGTATATCATCAGCTTGTACTCAATTCTATGATTGGTTGATGGTGAGGTAACAGACCTTAGTTTCTGCTTGCAAGACCACAGGTTCCCAACCAGAGATTGAACTGGGCACTGGGCAATGAAAGTGTGGAGTCCTAACCACAGGGCCACCAGGGGATTCCCAACGATAGATTATTAGAAAGTCCATTGCAGTGGTATATCTATGTGATATGCTCTAGTTCAACTTTTATTATTTTAAAAAATATATACGTATATAAATATAAAACATCCTTCTGCTTTGATCTCCAGAGGCACCTGTACAAAGGTACTGGCCCTGGAGACAAGCAAGGACTAAATCCAGCCCAACTCCTGCACACCAAGCCAGCTCCCCACAACTTTCTTCTAACTTATCCACCCAGAGAGTCAGTCTATCTTCAGATCATCTTCCTGCAGTGGAAGTTTTCTTCTACTTCATTTGTCCAAAAGAAGAAGAAAAAAAAAAAGTCTTTTTCTAACTTGAACAAAGGCAGTTTATGAGCTAGCAGCAGACGGTTGATTTCCAGCTATCTGACTCCTTTATCTATTTCTCGATTGGTTCCCAACTTAAGAAGGAAAGCAACTGTCATCAGTTTAGCTCCTAAAATTCCAGTACCACTGCTAGGCAGGTGGTATTGTACCAGGAATTGTACTAGGCATTGGAAGGAATGGAGGGAGAACATGAGTAAGATGAGTCCTTGACTTTAAAAAGCTCATTGTCTAGGTAAATTCCCAAAATCTCCCAGTATTTGTTTGTTTCTATAGAGAGAGAAAGTTCAGTGGCCCGGAGTAGGCCTGTCCCTTTGAATGTCTGCATGCTTGGCTCCCACTCAGGGTCTTGAGGGACCCCCCAGGCATGAGTTGAGCTGTGTGAACCGGGGACGGGAACTGTGTACAGTGGTCACAAGAGGGACGGAGCTGTGATTGATGTGAATGGACACAAGCTCCTTACATACAAGTGCATGAACTTTCCTGGTGGTTCAGTGTTTATGAATCCACCTGCCAATGCAGGGCATACGGATTCAATCCTTGCTTCAGGAAGACTCTACGTGCTGTGGGGCAACTAAGCTGGTGCCACAACTAATGAGCTTGTGCTCTAGAGCCCAGGAGCTGCAACTGCTGAAGCTCCTGCCCCTAGACCCCGTGCTCCACAACAGGAGAAGCCACCGCAATGAGAAGCCTGCGCCCCGCAAGGAAAAGCAGCCCCAGCTCCGCAGCTAGGGAAAGCCCACCCAGCAATGAAGACCCAGCTCAGCCAAAGCTAAAGTAAATAAAACTTTTTAAAGATTGCAAAAAGAAACAGAACAAGGAAATAGAGGTGCATGGCAAAGTTTACTTTGCACATTAACAGCAACTCAGGGCAGCGGAGACAGAAGCACAACCAGAGTGAGGAGCACAAAACCCTGCCAGTCAGAGGCGCCCACATGACCGATGATCACTAAGCACCCGTTCAGGAAAAGACCTTCTGGGTCCCTCAGGAAGCTTCTTTTCTGCTTCCCTGGTGGCTCAGACGGTAAAGAATCTGCCTGCAATGCAGGAGACCCAGGTTTGATCCCTGGCTTGGGACGATCCACTGGAGGAGGGCATGGCAACCCACTCCAGGATTCTTGCCAGGAGAATTCCACGGTCAGAGGAGTCTGGCAGGCTGCAGTCCATGGGGTCGCAAAGAGTCACACACAACTGAGTGACTTTCATTCATTCATTCATGGAGCTTTTTCACATCCGCTGACTCCACCCCAGTTCTGGAGACTCTAAGAATCTGACTGCCCGTGATTGTTACCACTCCAGACGCTGCTGCTTAGTGCCAGGCCGGGGGAACCAAAGGTCCGTGTCCTGGGAGAAGGTCTCCCAGCATCTCTGGCTCAGGGCCACCAAGGTCTACTCCTGCAATCAGGAGGGAGACCCTATGACCACAAAGATGAGAAGAGCTGAGACACGCTGGGGGGTGCTAAGGCCCAAAATGGCAGGAAGGCTGTATTGAAGGTTATCAAATCTGAAAAAGCCAGAAGCGAATTTCAAAGTGATGTCAAATACTCAAATCCAGGATCAGGCAAAGGGAGCCCAGGTACCATCTGGGAACAATGAATGGGTAGAAAGAAATACAAGAGAGATGAGGATTCTTGAGCAACTCCCTAGAGTATGTAGAGGTTATAAAGAGAGGTTTTGTTTATCTTTCTTCTTTTTTTACCTGCTTGTTTGTTTTTTCAGAAATATGTTGATCCAGTGTAAGAAGTTAAGATCAACTGAACAGATGAGAAATTAATTTTGACACCCCTCATAGATAACATTCCTTGATAAACTGCAGTTATCACGCTCCTTCATCTTAGAAGAAACAGAATTCCTAAACCAAGAAACAAAACATATGATTTTACAGTGTGTCTAAACTGCATAAAAATCAAGTCATCTTGAGAAAGTTGACTCCCATAGTAATTTTGGATATACAAAGAGTGAAAGTGTTAGTAGTTCAGTCATGTCTGACTCTTTGCAACCCCATGGACTGAAGCCCACCAGGCTACTTCCTCTGTCCATGGAATTTTTCAGACAAGAATACTGGAGTGAGTTGCCATTTCTTTCTCCAGGGGATGTTCCCAACCCAGGTATCGAACCTGAGTCTCTTATGTCTCCTGCACTGGCAGGCAGATTCTTTATTACTAGTGCCACCTTGGAAGCTCTGTCCAAATATAACACAGGTAAATTTTTAAAAATACATTAGTTATTAACCAGAAATATGGATTTAGATTTTGGCTGTAATACTGAGCACTTCTTTTTTGGTATGATTATGAAATAATCAGCCCTTATCAATCCTCAGCACCTACCATCAGCTTAATTTACATGCCTGGAATCTGCTAGGGGGCTTCCCTCATGGCTCAGAGGGTAAAGCATCTGCCTGCAATGAGGGACACCTGGGTTTGATCCCCAACCCCCTCCAGGACTCTTGCCTGGAAAATGCCATGGATGGAGGAGCCTGGTAGGCTATACTCCATGGGATCACAAAGAATCATACACCACTAAGCAGCTTCACTTCTCAGAATCTCCTAAAGTATTCTGACTACTTTTACCCTCAGAAATAAGCTCACATACTATGACTTCATGATTAATTTCATATCTGAAAGTCTAAATGAAACTTATCTGTTGCTAAGAAAAAACAGGAAGTGTGCTATTTACAATAGCCAAGACATGGAAGCAACCTAGATGTCCACTGACAGATGAACAGAAAAAGATGTAGATCATATATACAATGAAACCACGAAAAGGGAATGAATTTGAGTTCATTCTACTGAGTTGGGTGAACTAGAACCTATTATACTGGAGAAGGCAATGGCAACCCACTCCAGTACTCTTGCCTGGAGAACTCCAGNGAAGCAACCTAGATGTCCACTGACAGATGAACAGAAAAAGATGTAGATCATATATACAATGAAACCACGAAAAGGGAATGAATTTGAGTTCATTCTACTGAGTTGGGTGAACTAGAACCTATTATACTGGAGAAGGCAATGGCAACCCACTCCAGTACTCTTGCCTGGAGAACTCCAGGGATGGCGGAGCCTGGTGGGCTGCCATCTATGGGGTTGCACAGAGTCGGACACGACTGAAGTGACTTAGCAGCAGCAGCAGCAGAACCTATTATACAGAGTGAAGTCAGAAAGAGAAGAGTAAATATTGCATATGAACACATAAATATGGAATCTAGAAAAATAGCACAGATGAATCTATTTGCAGGGAAGGAATGGAGACACAGACATGGAGAATGGACTTATGGACTCAGCAAGGGGAGGGAAGGATGGGAAGAATCGAGAAAGTAGCATTGACATATATACACTATCACGTGTAAAACACATAGCTAATGGGAAGTTGCTATATAACTCAGGGAGCCCACCCTGGCACTCTGTGACGACCTAGAGGGGTGGAATAGAGGAGGGAGCGAGGCTCAAGAGAGAGGAAATATATATACAATTATGACTGATTCGCATTGTTGTATGGCAGGAACCAACACAACACTGTAAAGCAATTTTCCTCCAATTAAAAAAATAAGGAAAGAAAGAAAACAAGAGTTGCCTGCTTTAACAAATCACTGTGTGCAAAAAATTAAAATATCTTATGTATTGAGACTACATTATTTTTTCTCCTTGCTGTTAAGAATCCTGGCTGGAAAGAAAGTAGCTAGAGCACCAAATTAGAAGCTGGAGAGGACATTCACACCTAGTCACAGTCCCTAACCACACGCTATGTGTAAGGTAAAAAATAGACCACTTCTCACCTTTAACAAAAACTAAAAATAATTGTACATGCTTGGAAAATATAGAATAAAATTGTAAGGAGTCAGCATAACCAACAACCTACAAAAACCTTTTTAAAGTCTAAGCATTAAAGTGACGCACCTTCTTACCAAGAAATAAAAACAGATTATTAACTAATCTCCTACATGCATCTACATGCTTCAATTTAGGGCTACTCTTGTCAGATAACAAGGTCGAGGAGAAAGAATGCCATATTAAAGCCCTGCTCATTCTCCCACTTCACTCCAAGCCTGCCCAGAGGGAAACCATGGTTAGGAAACCCCATCTGCTCATGACTTCCCTTTTGCTACTGACCTGTGATGTTACTATGCATTTATGAAGATGGCTTTTTGGGCTATGCTGCTTGACTGGAGATGTTGAAATGGTTGAAAAGGGAACATGTATATGTGATGTGGTCCCTTCTCCCTCTCTTCCTCAACACCCAAGAGATGAAGGTATGGTCTCAGCCCATCCTTCCTGAGACAGCCCGCTACCCACCCACCCCAACACCCTCTGTGATCTCCACTGGCAGGCTCATGCTGTTTCTCTCTCTGGGTTCTCCGGCTTCTTTCCTCACCGGGCTCAGTGATGAACATGCACCCTAGACCAGCTCTCCACTGGATTTTGAGACATGCACCCTAGACCAGCTCTCCATTGGATTTTGAGACCAACACTCTCTAGTTCCTTCCCCTCTATCTTGTGCTCACTTTAGCCTCTTGTTGGAGTTACAAGAATAAGATTCTGATCCAGGCTGTGGAGTAGAAGCAAGCAGAACAGGTAATTAACCCCTTTTATAGCCCCCAGCTTCCCAGGCTTATGTAGAGTTCCTGGTGGTGTCCTTACTAGCTCACTGAAATTCTTCACTGGGGATACACACACACATCCATGGAAAGATGGTGTATTTTCTTATAATTTTTTTAAATTCTTTCCCATTAGGTTTATTACAGGATATTGAATATAGTTTCCTGTGCTATATGTGTGCATGCGTGCTAAGTCACTTCAGTCGTGTCTGACTCTTTGCGACCCTATGGACTGTAGCCTGCCAGGCTTCCTGTCCATGGGAACCTCCAAGTAAAAACACTGGAGTGGGTTGCCCTGCCCTCCTCCAGGGGATCTTCCCGACCCAGGGCCTGAACCTGCATCTCTTATGTCTCCTGCATTGGCAGGCGGGCTCTTTACCACTAGCACCACCTGGGAAGCCCTTACTATTCAGTGGGATCTTATTGTTTATCTAGTTTACGAAAAGTAGTTTATATGGGCTAATCCCAGACTCCTAATTAATCCCTTCCCCACCCCCTACTCCCCTTCAGTCACCACAAACTTGTTTCCTATGTCTGCAAGTCTATTTCTGTTTTGGTTTCTTATTTTTTTCTTCACATAATTTTTTTAGGATCTGGTAAAGAAAATTGCTAGTGGGAGACTGGACCCAGGTTTTCTGGGATCTCAAATCTAATACGGTTAAAATACCATCTTAATCACAACTCAGAAACCAAACATCCAATTTCAATAGGAAATTTTAAGAGCTGGTAAACAATGTTTATATTCTCTTACTCCCTCAACCATGGTAGCTGGCAAAGTTCTAGATGGGGGCTTTTCCATCAGCAGAGAAAAAGGAAGGGAATTCCAGGAAAACATTTATTTCTGCTTCATTGACTATGCTAAAGTTGGATGGCATCATCGACTCAATGGACATGAGTTTGAGCAAACTCCAGGAGACAGTAAAGGACAGGGAAGCCTGGCAGGCTGCCACCCACAGGGTCTCAAACAGCTGGACATGACTGAGCGACTGAACAAGGAAAAACAAATTTCACAAGCATGGATTCCAGAGGAGGAGACTTGAGCAGAACTTCAGCCAACCTGTAGTGAGCACGTAGTGTAAAGTGCAAGCAAATTTTGTTGTCTTAGGTCACTAGGGTTTCACAGTTGTTTGTTACCCAGCATTATCTAACACAATGATTGCTATTGGTAGTGGCGGTGGCTGTGTTTCAAGAGGATCTAGACCTAAGCCGTACATCAATTTGATGTGTCAAACTCTGTAACTGGCAACATAGCCAGGACCATCCCCTGGAGAATGGCCTAAGAGATGACTCAAACTATCCTAGATGTCTTCAGACCTCCCAGAAGATAGCAACACTTTGGAAGCTGCAGTAAAAAAAAAAAAAAAAACACTCTCCATAAAGATTCTGCTCAAGTCTCTATTGAGAATGTAGGACCTATGATAGATGGGTTCATCATTACTCCCACAGTCTAGGGCCAGGACCCTACCTACTGACACATACGGTAATCCTGATGCCTAAACTTCTGTCTACACCCATCCTATATACGGGCTTCTTTGGTGGCTCAGTAGTAAAGAATCTGCCTGCCAGTGCAGGAGACCTAGGTTTGATCCCTGGGTCAGGAAGATCCCCTGGAGAAGGAAATGGCAAGCCACTCCAGGCAAGAATCCCATGAACAGAGGAGCCTGGTGGGCTACAGTCCATGGGGTTGCAAAAGAGTCACTAGTCACATGATCTACTGGCTAAATAACAACAACTTCTTACATATAAGCTATAAATGAAAAACACCTCTGACCTGATATTCCTCTCCTTTCCAGATATTACAGTGTCTTCAATATTCCCACTTTCACTGTTCAAAGACGTTTTTAGCAATTAAACAGGAGTTTTCATAGCCTTGACAAAATAGACATCCTGCCTGTTTACATTTCCAAGGACAATACCACAAGGTGAATCCCTTCATTTTGAACGTGAAAAATTGTTAGAAAATTCTTTCTTACAAAAGGTTGAGACTTGCCTCCACATGCTTTTCTTTTATTCTAACTTGTAAAGTTTTGATCACCTACCTTGAAATTCTACTTTTTCTAAGTTTCCTGGAAAGAGGTTAATCCTGGCAAGAAACAGGGATTTAAGAAAGTAGATTTAAAGGATTTTGTAGAAAAATATTCTCTCTCTGGGTCCTTGGAGTTTGTCCTGGATTATAAGTGATGAAATGGTCCAGAACAATTCCAGTGGTGAGAAAAAAAAGCTGCCCCTACACAAAAGAATGGAGAAGGAAATGGCAAGCCACGCCAGTATTCTGCCTGGGAAACCCCATGGACAGCCTGATGGGCTACAGCCCATGGGGTCACAAGAGTCGGACACAACCTAGCGACTAAACTACCACCACTACACGAAGGGAACTAGACCAAGAGGGACAGAAGTAGGAAGCCAGCCTGAGTTGATGCAGAAGACGTTTCCTGCCTACCGCTCTGTCTCCTTTGTGTTTCTACCTTCAGTAAACACTTAGATATTAAAACTCTCTAGTCTGCAAACTCAGTGAAGACGAGGACCTGGTCTCTCTCTTTTATTTTATTTTATTAATTTTTTTTGCTTACGTTTCTATCTGCATTGCCTAGCTCTGAGCCTAACATATATTAGGCATTCAGTAGGCTACTTGTTGAATGAATTGTGAAATCGCTAGGTGGGAGATCAGGAAGTGGTCGGGGCTTAACTTGGAGTTTCCAAGGGGAAATAATTTAACTTAAAATGTGCAAAGGATTGTGCCTTATTTCCGACTGACCTTAGGGTGCAGTGAGGCTTAGTCTTGTCTGTGTGTGGGCAGGGAGAAGGAACATTACATCAGAAGAGCAACAATGCAAGCCTGGCGGGATGGCAGCATCCTGCGTCTACATAAACAGTGTGTTCATGTAGGGAAGTCCAGGGAAACGCTAGGCAGGCAAGCTGTACTCAGCCTCCTTGGAACAAGAAGGGGAGAGGTTTCCCACATGTGCTGAGGTTAGGGTCAGGTGGGAGGAGGAGGGAAGATGGCTGGGGAGGGGTATATGTGTGTGTGTGTTAGTTGCTCAGTCGTATCCAACTCTGGCGACCCCATGGAATTCTCCTATCCATGGGATTCTCTAGGCAAGAATATTGGAGTGGGTTGCCATTCCCTTCTTCAGGGAATCTTCCTGACCCAGGAATCAAACCTATCAAAATTGAAGGCAGCAGGCAGATTCCTTACCATCTAAGCCACCAAGGAAACCTGAGACATATATAGGCAAATCTTAAACCCTGAGTGAAGTGAAAGTCAGTCAGTCATATCCAACTCTTTGCAACCCCATAGACTATACAGTCCATGGAATTCTCCAGGCCAGAATACTGGAGTGCATAGCTTTTCCCTTCTCCAGGGGGTCTTCCCGACCCAGGAATCGAACCAGGGTTTCCTGCATTGCAGGCAGATTCTTTACCAACTGAGCTATCAGGGAAGGCCTCTTAAACCCTGAAACTAAGTGGAATGTGAACAACACAGTCAGTCAGTGTCATTATTTGCCACCCCAACCTGCCACTACTCTAACTTTAAAATGCCTGACATGTTTCAGGCGTAATAACTGTTTATAAAGCCTTTGCTTGCAAATCCTTAATTGATCTTGCCACTATCTCAAGGAATTGGGTAATATGAACTTACCGCATTGTCTCTTCCCAAAGGATCCCCACCCTTGACCTTCAGTATAAAGTCTCCTTTGGTTTAATTTGGAATTAGGGTCCAGATAAAACTAACCCAATTATCTAGTAGTTCAAGAACTCAAGGCTCAGTATGGTCTGAGCCTGACGTCTCAGGGCTTCCCTAAGAAGTTTAGGGTGTACCTTCAATACAAAATGAAGTTCAAGGTGAGCTTATGTTGGGTTGAGGGGGGTGAAGGGAATGGTTTTAATAGTCTGACAGCCTGTATTCATTTACATAGCTGTTACTAAAGGCACTGTTTTATTATGGAGAATTTCAAATACACTCAAATGTAGATAGAATGATACAGTGAGTTCCCAGGTATTCATTTCGTGCCAACAACTATAAGTCCAAGACCAATTCTGCCACATCCCCACTTCCTTCCATTCCTTCCTTTCCACTATATTGAAGCAGGTCCCAGACATCATAAGATTTCATCTATAAATATTTCAGTGGGAATCCTTAAAAGACAACAACTTGTCTTTAAACAGAACTCTAATACTATTATCACACCTAAAAATAGTTCAGTTCAGTCACTCAGTCATGTCCGATTCTTTGAGACCCCATGAATCACAGCACACCAGGCCTCCCTGTCCATCACCAACTCCCGGAGTTCACTCAAACTCATGTCCATCGAGTCGGTGATGCCATCCAGTCATCTCATCCTCTGTCGTCCCCTTCTCCTCCTGCCCCCAATCCCTCCCAGCATCAGGGTCTTTTCCAATGAGTCAGCTCTTCACATCAGGTGGCCAAAGTATTGGAGTTTCAGCTTTAGCATCAGTCCTTCCAAAGAACACCCAGGACTGGTCTCCATAGGATGGACTGGTTGGATCTTCTTGCAGTCCAGGGGACTCTCAAGAGTCTTCTCCAGCACCACAGTTCAAAAACATCGATTCTTTGGCGCTCAGCTTTCTTCACAGTCCAACTCTCGCATCCATACATGACCACTGGAAAAACCATAGCCTTGACTAGACGGATCTTTGTTGGCAAAGTAATATCTCTGCTTTTGAAAATGCTGTCTAGGTTGGTCATAACTTTCTTTCCAAGGAGTAAGCGTCTTTTAATTTCATGGCTCCAATCACCATCTGCAGTGATTTTGGAACCCAAAAAATAAAGTCTGACACTGTTTCCACTGTTTCNGACCACTGGAAAAACCATAGCCTTGACTAGACGGATCTTTGTTGGCAAAGTAATATCTCTGCTTTTGAAAATGCTGTCTAGGTTGGTCATAACTTTCTTTCCAAGGAGTAAGCGTCTTTTAATTTCATGGCTCCAATCACCATCTGCAGTGATTTTGGAACCCAAAAAATAAAGTCTGACACTGTTTCCACTGTTTCCCTTTCTATTTCCCATGAAGTGACGGGACCAGATGCCATGATCTTAGTATTCTGAATGTTGAGCTTTAAGCCAACGTTTTCACTCTCCTCTTTCACTTTCGTCAAGAGGCTCTTTAGTTCCTCTTCACTTTCTGCCATAAGGGTGGTGTCATCTGCATATCCGAGGTTACTGATATTTCTCCTGGCAATCTTGATTCCAACTTGTGCTTCATCCAGCCCAGCGTTTCTCATGATGTACTCTGCATATAAGTTAAATAAGTAGGGTGATAATACACAGCCTTGACGAACTCCTTTTCCTATTTGGAACCAGTCTGTTGTTCCATGTCCAGTTCTAACTGTTGCTTCCTGACCTGCATACAAGTTACTCAAGAGGCATGTTAGGTGGTCTATTATTCCCATCTCTCTCAGAATTTTCCACAGTATATTGTGATTCACACAATC
>SJYA01001018.1:305323-339027 GCA_006410615.1 Neotragus moschatus
CTCCTTTTCCTATTTGGAACCAGTCTGTTGTTCCATGTCCAGTTCTAACTGTTGCTTCCTGACCTGCATACAAGTTACTCAAGAGGCATGTTAGGTGGTCTATTATTCCCATCTCTCTCAGAATTTTCCACAGTATATTGTGATTCACACAATCAAAGGCTTTGGCAGAGTCAATAAAGCAGAAATAGATGTTTTTCTGGAAATATCTTGCTTTTTCCATGATCCAGCGGATGTTGGCAATTTGATCTCTGGTTCCTCTGCCTTTCCTAAAACCAGCTTGAACATCTGGAAGTTCATGGTTCACGTATTGCTGAAGCCTGGCTTGGAGAATTTTGAGCATTACTTTACTAGTGTGTGAGATGAGTGCAATTGTGCGGTCATTTGAGCACTCTTTGGCATTGCCTTTCTTTGGGATTGGAATGAAAAGTGACCTCTTACAGTCCTGTGGCCACTGCTGAGTTTTCCAAATTGGCTGGCATATTGAGTGCAGCACTTTCACAACATCATCTTTCAGGATTTGAAATAGCTCAACTGGAATTCCATCACCTCCACTAGTTTTGTTCATAGTGATGCTTCCTAAGGCCCACTTGACTTCACATTCCAGGATGTCTGGCTCTAGATGAGTGATCACACCATCGTGATTATCTGGGTCATGAAGATCTTTTTTGTAGAGTTCTTCTGTGTATTCTTGCCACCTCTTCTTAATATCTTCTGCTTCTTTTAGGTCCATACCATTTCTTTCCTTTATTGAGCCCATCTTTGCATGAAATGTTCCCTTGGTATCTCTAATTTTCTTGAATAGATCTCTCATCTTTCCCATTCTATTGTTTTTCTCTATTTCTTTGCATTGATCTCTGAGGAAGGCTTTCTTATCTCTCCTTGCTGTTCGTCGGAACTCTAATTTCATAGTAATATCAAACACGTCCTGTCAACTATTTGTCTCATAAACTTGACAAATAGGTTTTCTTTACCATACTCATTTTAATCAGCATCCAAATAAGAACCAGATATGGTAAATGATGATAGTCTTTTGAGTCTCTTTTAATGTTGACGTTTCACCTTCATCTTTTTTTTTTCTCCTCTTATAATTTATTTGTTGAAGAATTGTGCTTCTATGTCCTGTAGAATTTCTCACAGTCTGAATTTGACTACATCTCCTCGGTACAGTCTAACAGGTTCTTCTGTCCTACATTGTTGCTGTTTAGTCATTAGGTTGCGCCCGACTCTTTGAGACCCCATGGACTCTAGCCCACCAGGCTCCTTTGCCCATGGGATTTCCCAAGCAAGAATACTGGGATCGGCTGCCCTTTTCTTCTCCAGGGGATCTTCCCAACCCAGGAATCAAACTTGCATCTCCCGTGTCTCCTGCATTGCAGAGGTATTCTTTACTACTGAGCCACCAGTAAACCCTCTGTCCTATGGACTGCCTGTAAGTTGGTAGTTGGATCTAGAAGTTTGATCAGAATCAAGTCTAGTAAAATTTTTTTTGCAATATATTAATTCCTACCAAAAAAAAACAAATGTCCACCAGAATAATCCCAAGTTTTGGCCAAATACTTAGCCAAAATCTTTGCAGAATTTATATTAGAAGATATTTCATAAAGCACCAAGAACCTATAATTTATAAATAGACATAGGACTCTGCATCTCATGGAAACGAGTATAATACACACACACGAGCACCACAAAAAATAAACACAAGAAAAGTTCAAGTAACAACAACAACACTTAGCATCTAAGAAATGCCCAAACCTGGCTTAATGACATACTTTCTAGTCATTTAAATTGAAGGTTTAGATGTTCAAAACCATTTTTGATTCAGAGAATGGAGCTTTCATCCCCCAGGTTTTGGTTCAGTTTACCTCAGCTACCAGTAGAGGGAGACCAAGATACATCTAAAAAACCACTTAGAAACCAGGCCTCAAACCTCAAAGATTTCAAGTTTATGTCACATATCAAAATTCAATATTAAGAATTATTTATTTTGCATTTTGGGCTTCCCTGATAGCTTAGTTGGTAAAGAATTTGCCTGCAATGAGGGAGACATGGGTTTGATCCCCAGGTTAGNCATCTAAAAAACCACTTAGAAACCAGGCCTCAAACCTCAAAGATTTCAAGTTTATGTCACATATCAAAATTCAATATTAAGAATTATTTATTTTGCATTTTGGGCTTCCCTGATAGCTTAGTTGGTAAAGAATTTGCCTGCAATGAGGGAGACATGGGTTTGATCCCCAGGTTAGGAAGATCCCCTGGAGAAGGGAATGACTACCCACTCCAGTATTCTGGCCTGGAGAATTCCATGGACTGTGTAGTTCATGGGATCACAAAGAGTCAGACGCGACAGAGCAACTTTCACTTTTTCACATTTTGCATTTTACGAGGAAACATTGTACTAAAGTCATTTTATATCTGATATCTGTCTGTATTGTGAAGGGAAAAAAAAATAGCCTTTATGAGTTCTATACAAAGTGTTTGACACAAAACGCACCTTTAAAGGCTTCCTTCACCCCAGTCCTTTTCAAGACAAGAGGTATAAGAACCTAAGTAGAATCTATTTCATGTGAGTTTTGCTTAAAGAAAATTCTAAGCACTTTTAAAGAATGCAATACTCCCAACTCCCTTTCAAATTATAATTTTAAAACATTAAGCTGTAAAAGAAGCATAAGGAAATGCAACAAATTTCTATTTGTCCAACTATGACTAATTTATTCTAGAGGGACTGGGGGAGATATCAAATCTTTCTCTCCAAAAAATAAGTCAATACTCCTTTGCTTGAGGGCGAAGGCAAAAGGAGAAGGGGGCAGCAGAGGATGAGATGGTTAGATAGCATCACTGACTCAATGGACATGAACTTGAGCAGACTCCTGGAGACAGAATAAAGGACAGGGGAGCCTGACGTGCTGCAGCCCATGGGGTCTCAAAGAGTTAGACTCGACTGACCGACTGAACAACAACAAGCTTGTGCTTCACCACCTTTGGCATAAGCCAGCTGTGTTTCCCATCCTGCAAATAACTAGCTAAAAATGTCAGAACTCACTTACGTCTCCTTTTACCGAAAAACATGCACGCTCCTTATTATACTTTACATTAACATAGCTTTTTAAGGTTTATAACTCCTTCTCACATGCTACTTCATTTATCCTCAAAACTTAATAATCGAAAACTATTATTCCCACTTCAAGAAAAACAAACATTCCAAGCAGTGAAATATTTTTTGGGAAGTTCCACAGCTGTCGTCTACATAAACAGGACTCAAATCCAGAACTTCAAACTTCTAAAACTCACATACTTTGTGACTCCACTGAAAAAAATCCACTGCAAACAATTTCAGTTCCCCCACGCACTGACTTGTTTCCTGTATCAATGCCTGTAAGACTCTTAAAACCATCCAAGTGACTCTGATGGTTTCCACCTTAGTGAACTTGGCAAGGAACTACAGAAGCCTGTACTGAATGGCCAGTCTTGGTGCCAGTGGAAGGCACAGTCCAGGCTCCTTGGCTCTTTCAGTCCTGAGGACTCAGAGGACTGCAATGGTTCAGCCCCTGGGGCAGACCCAATGGACTACATCTCTGGGCGGCCTTCAGATGGTGTAAAGGCTGCAGCTTTCCATGGCCATCATCCATGTGCCTGTACTCGCCAATCACTAACACCTCCATGGGGTCACAGAGAGTCGGACACGACTGAGCGACTGAGAACACTCACAAGCGTGTTTATGTTAGCTGCTGTTGGAGGGCCCTGCTGATCTCCAAGCATCATTTTTCCTCACCCTTCACTGCCCTTTTGCCTACAAACAAACTCCACTTTCTTCAGCCCCCCACCCATCTACATAGATGAAGTTGTGGGCCACCCAAGCAGCACTCAGAGTAAAATTATAAAGCTCTGCGTATTTGTGAAGCACTTAAATACATGCTATTTTAAAATCACATCTAAACTACCTTCTCATCTTCAATCAAAGTCCACCTGAACCTTAGTTCAAATATGGAACTGAATACTTACTTTTTAAAGATCACTCTTTTTTGCAACCCCATGGACTGTAGCCCACCAGGTTCCTTCTGTCCATGGGATTTTCCAGGCAAGAATACTGAAGTGGGTTGCCACCTCCTTCTTCAAGGGATCTTGCCCACCCAAGGATGGAACCTATGTCTACTGCATTGGCAGGTGGATTTTTTTTTTACCACTGAGCCGCCTGGGAAGCCCTTTAAAGATCACACCCAACTACAAAGAATCACAACTGATTCACACAGCTCAACAGCAAGAAAATAAATAACCCAATTTAAAAATGAAGAAATGACCTGATTAAACATTATTCCAAAAAGATATATGAATGGCAAGCAGGTATATAAAAAGGTACTCAACATCACTAATCATCGAGGAAATGAAAATCAAAATCACAACGAGATAGCAAGTCACATCTGTTAGGATGTCTATCAGCTTTCTAACACTAATAAAAAATGCAGTAAAGTCTCAGCACACAAAAATCAGTGACATACATTTCGTTATACTAGTAATAAACTATCAGAAAGATAAATTAAGAAAACAATCTTATTTACAATTGTATCAAGAATAAAATACCTAAGGTTAAACTTAACTAACAGTGTCAAAGATCTGTATGCAGAAATCTATAAGATGCTGATGAAAGACTTTCCAGGCAATAGTACTGGAGTGGATTGCCATTTCCTTCTCCAGGGGATCTTCCCGACCCAGGGATAGAACCCGGGTCTCCCACATTCTAGACAGGCACTTTACCGTCTGAGCCACCAGGGAAGTCCTTCTCTAACCAAAGAAGATACAAATGGAAAGATATCCCATGGCTATGGGTTGAAAGAGCTTATATATTTTTTTAAATATCCCTTCCTGGTGGCTCAGACAGTAAAAGCATCTGCCTACAATGCAGGAGACCTGGATTCAATCCCTGAGTTGGGAAGATATCCTGGAGAAGGAAACAGCAACCCACTCCAGTACTCTTGCCTGGAGAAACCCACTGATGGAGGAGCCTGGTAGGCTACAGTCCATGGGGTCACAAAGAGTCAGACACGACTGAGCGACTTCACTTTCACTTAACCACCCAAACTGATCTATACGTTCAATGCAATCCTATCAAAATTCAAATGTCTGTATAGCACAAGGAACTCTACTCTGTAATGGTACCTAAGGGTACCTAAGGGAAAAGAATCTTATAAAGAGCAGATACAATATATGTGTATGTATAACAAATTCACTTTGTTATATATCTGAAACTAACACAACATTGTAAAACAACTATATTCCAATAAAACCTTTTTAATTCCAATGTCTTCTTTTTTTTTTTTTCCCTCAGAAAAAGGAAAAATAATCCTAAAATTTGTATGGAAGTGCAAAAGACCCCAAACAGACAAAGCAATCTTGAGGCAGAAGAACAAAGCTGGAAGCATCATACTTACTGATTTCAAACTATATTACAAAGATATAGTAAGCATAATGGTACGGTATTGGCATAAAAATAGATACATAGGTCGATGGAACAGAATAGAGAGCCCAGAAATAAACCCATGCATATTTGGTCAATTAAATCATGACAAGGGAGATAAGAATATACAAAGGACAAGGGATAATCTCTTCAATAAATGGTGTTGGGAAAAGGGGACAGCTTCATGCAAAAGAAAAAAACTGTAAAAAGAAAAGAAAAGAAAAGAAAAAAACTGTACCACTGTCTTCTACCATTCACCAGAATAGACTCAAAATGAATTAAAAATTTAAATTTAAGGCTTGAAACTGTAAAACTCCTAAAAGAAAACACATGTTGGGGGTAAGCTCCTCAACATGGGTCTTGGCAACGATTTTTTTTTTTTTGACATGAAAAGCAAATGTTAAAAAAGCAAAAATGAGCAAGTGGAACTATATCAAACTAAAAAGCTTCTGCAGAGCAAAGAAAACCACCAAGAAAATGAAAAGACAACCTATGGATGACTATTTTCAAATCACATATCTGATAAGGGGTTAATATTCTAAATACATAAAGATCTCACTCAGCTTCATGGCAAAAAAAAAGATGGGAAGAAGGACTGAGTAGACATTTTCCAAAGATACACAAGTGGCCAAATGATACATAGAAAGAGGCTCCAACTCACTGACCATCACGGAAACGCAAATGAAGACCATGATGAGATAGCACCTCACACTTGTCAGAATGGCTACATCAAAAAGACCCCAAATAAGAAGTGTTGCTGAGGATTCAGAGGAAAGAGAATTCTTGTGCACCTGCTGCGGGAATGCAAATTGGTGCAAGCACTATGGTAAACAACACGGATTTCCTCAAAAAATTAGAAATAGAACTACCATTTGATGAGCAATTCCGCTTCTGAGTGTATATACAAAGGAAATGAGGACAGAATATTGAAGCGATTATCTGTACTCATATGTTCATTGTAGCATTATTCACGATGGCGCTGGAATATGGAAACAACTTAGGTGTCCACCAGTGAGTTAATGAATAAATCGAATGTGAGACACACACACACACACTAGAATATTATTTGACCTTAAAAAAAATCAAAAGAGATCCTGTCATTTGCAACATCATGGGTGGTCTTGGAAGGCATTAGGCTAAATACAATAAGTCAAAGAATGACAAAGTGAAATAAGCCAAATAGCACGGTATCACTTACATGTGGAATCGTTCTCTAAGTCAAATTCATAGAAATAAAGAGAAGAATACTAGCTACCAGGAGCTAGAGGAATTGCGGGAAATGGGGAGAAATGGGTAAAAGAGTACAAACTTTCAGCTATGAGTAAGTTTTAAGCACAGCCTGGCCACTCTAGTCAATAACACTGTATTGCATAATTGAAATTTGCTTGGAAAGTAGCTCTGAAGCACTCTTGGAGAGGCAGCAAGGACAGGAGGAAGGAAAGAGCAAGAAAGAGAGGGGGAGACAAAGAGGAAGGAAAGAAGGGAGAAAAAGATGGAGAGAAAATTACTACCGGATGGCCACACCCTTTGGGGGCTCCCCTAGTGGCTCGGTGGTAAAGAATTTGCCTGCAATGCAGGAGACACAGGAGACGTAGATTTGATCCCCGGGTCAGGAAGATCCCCTGGAGAAGGAAACAGCAACTCATTCCAGTATTCTTGCCTGAAATATCCCGCGGATAGAGGAGCCTAGTGGGTTACAGTCCAACGGGCCACAAAGAATCCTTCGTGACAGCAACTGAGCATGTCCACATCCTTTCGCAATTAGAATTTGAAGTGAAACATTCCTTTCCAGCAAGTTAGCTGCCACCTGTGCTTTCAAACTCCTCCCAACCAGTGTCTGGAGAGTGTGGAATAGCTGGACCTCAGGATAACACATAGAGAGACAGACACACTCCTGGAAGACACAGTGCAGAAAGCGGCACAAAAGGAAAAGTGGCTCTGTGTCTCAGGTGACTGTAATCAAACATTAAAGGGGAGATTTACTCTGCACTGGCTCGGCCTAACTTGGATCAGAGGCAGCTGAGTTGTAGCACACCGGGAACCCAGACTTGAGTTAATGACCAAAGGGAGGGCGGGGAGGAATTCAGCAAGAACGTTTCCAAATGATTCTGCTGATGCACTGGTTGTTTCGGTTATTTCTTGCCAGGGCCGTACATACACACCCATAGGCGGTGTCTTCAGATCACGAAATGCAGTGAAAATGGGTAGGTTGTTCAGACGATATGAACTAGACAAAAGGCTACCCAGATAATGCACTTGTCCAGAGAGGACTGTTTTGTTTTTGCTTTAATAATTGATTTTGGTTTCTTGCTATAAACCACTTGTCATCTATCAAACATACGTACTTAGCTGCTCAGTCGTGTCCAACTCCTTTCGACCCCATTGCCTGTAGACCATCAGGCTCCTCTGTCCATGGGGATTCTCCAGGCAAGAACACTGCAGTGGGTTGCCATGCCCTTCACCAGGGATCTTCCCAACACAGGGGTCGAACCGAGGTCTTCCACATTGCAGGCGGATTCTTTACTATCTGAGCCACCAGGGTTTCCCTTAAAAATAGAACTTTGACTTTGTTCCAAGCAGTGGTGTGTCCAGCTAAATGACTGCATTTGCTGACCTCTCCTGTAGCTTGGGATGGTTGAAGAACAATAACTGGACCTTTAGAGAAAAATCCTAAAGGCAGACAGCTAGAGTGTGCCTTTTTGTCCTTCCTGATTCCTTCCTAGAACATATATGTGATGTCTCAAACCCTAGCAACTATCTTAGACCTTAAGACAATCTTGGGGATGGGAACCACATGCTATTGACGGTGGAGAAATAACAGAAAGAGCCTGGTCCTTACTTCCACTTTAGATGCCCCATTTAAAGCCTGGGGGTATCTCTCTTCAGCCTTCCTTTATAAAAGAAAAAAAAGACAAAAGCCCATCTTGATAAATTCCTATCTGTGTTACCAGCAATTGAATGAAATTTACAACTAATATGCCAGCTCTACAAATCACCCAAATTACCTGGAAACTGCCCCAATACCCATTTAAATCATTTTGGGATACAGAAACAAAGCTTTCAAAATAACCGTGACAGTTAAGGGTGATTTGATTCTCAAGCCAAAAATTAGGTCACACAATAAGAACAGTTTGAACCTACCTATGGGAGAAGCAGATCATCAGCTCATTTGAAAGCTGGGCTGCGCTAGAACACCCAGAGCCTATGATTCTACTTGAGTTATTAAGTTCAAGCACGCTGCAGTAATCCTGACCTGATTTTCCACTTCATCAGAAAAAGATAAGTCTAGGTACCAGGTGATGATACACACCATTCTAACCAGAAGATTTAGTTTAGTATATAATCTCCAAAAGTAATTTCACAAAGGGTTCTGGGACTCCAGAAACTCACATTCTCCTCCCTCATAAACTTTGGAAACTATGTGGTAATTACACCCATGCTTCTCTCTGTATCCACCAAGAAGCTTTACTGGCGCCTTCTCCTATAGAACTCAGTTCTATATACTTAATATTTGCCTCACCTAAGCCCTCTATATCTGTATCCATAGAAGGATAATAATACTTACCTTTCCTCCAAGGTGTGTTGTGATGTTTAATTAATGTTTACAAGGTATATAGTAAGCTGTAGATGAAAGATGCTAAAGAAGCATAAAG
The DNA here is from genome assembly GCA_006410615.1 of Neotragus moschatus. Taxonomy (NCBI): domain Eukaryota; kingdom Metazoa; phylum Chordata; class Mammalia; order Artiodactyla; family Bovidae; genus Neotragus; species Neotragus moschatus. The sequence continues at coordinate 314,426 of SJYA01001018.1, forward strand.
TAGTATCATTAGTCTGACTCATCACTTACCCTTATTAGGTATGCAAAACGAAAGTCATGTTGCTACAGCTAAAATAGTTATGAATACACATTAGGTCAAATATAAATCCCAGAGAGATTTAAATCTGTATGACAGGTCCACAAAGCCAACACCTGAAGCTCCTTATTATTAGAGCAATGTGCTTTTTTGTTTCCCCTTCTAACAAGTATTTACTTGAAACCCCTTAGCTTTTAAGAATAGAAACTGATTAGAAGGTTAAGGTTACAATGAAAACATGATATATTTGGGAAACATCTGAAGTTCTTTATACTTTAATATGAAGATAAAGATTCAATCTGTAGCGATGCGAAACGCCACACAACTTGGAGAAACTTCTGATTCTTCCGCAATTGAAACTAGCAAAAAAGTTCTGGGACTTTCCTGGTGGTCTAATGGTTGAGATACCATGCTCCAATGCAGGGGGCCTGGGTTCAATCCCAGATCAGGGAACTAGATCCCACATAACATGACTAAAAGACCCCAGCATGCCTCAACTAACACCCAGGGCAGCCAAATAAATACACAAATAAATATATGTATATGTTTATATATATATATATAATATATGTTTTTTTTTAAAAAGAATACTCTGAAAAAAAAGAATACTCTGAATTTCATAGGAAATTTTAAAAATAAACTGATAACCTTGAAAGTTTAGTACAATGTTTCTTGAGTTCAAATGTGCAATATGATGAGATGTACACATACTATTTTATATAGTCTTCAACAACTTTCAACTAAATATACAACTATATTTAGATAATAAGTATATATTAAGACTTTACATATTTCTGAACCAAGGAATCATTTACCCTCTATGCTCTATTTTGGCATATAAAACTAAAATATCACTTTTTGGTGCAACATGGAGCTCTTTTTTCAAGCTCTGTGTCCTAATGCTCCCCTTGCTGTGTAGCAGAAAGAGAATTAGGAAATAGAAAGAGCCCTGCTTGTCAGCAGGGCTCATTCTGCAATTAGCTGGGGTAAGTCCATACTATCCATCCATAGCTTACCCTGGATGTAGAGTTTCAAAGAGAACTAATAGTCTTGAGTGAAAATACAACACACACACAAACCCACACAATGAACATGCACACTAGATTAACTGCACAAAGGATGGATCCCACGTGGTTCTGAAAGACATTGCAATGAGGTTCATCATTACACTGTCTCAGAGAATGAGATGATGACTGCCCTCCTCTTCCAACGACCACAAAATTTGGTCAGTTTGGAAACTTATGATCTAGTTAGGTTTACATGGAAGATAAAAAGACACATACATTTCATCCCCCAAAAGCACAAAGTCAACATTCTTCTGAGTTGAAAGGAAAAGCTTTTTGGAGACAATTAACTTCTTATAAATTTTTTTCTAAAGAGAGAGAGAGAGTAGGTAATTGCATTACAGGACAAGAGCAAACTTTTAAAGGTCAGAGGATTTGATGACATCTTAACCAGTCCAGATTTAGTCACTGAAGTGTTAGAAATAATCTAAAATTATTTTCTTCTACCTCTTTGATGATTACTTTTCTCATCTCCATTTCTTCTTTTCTTCTTTAAGTGTGTTGTGACCCGTATGTTTACAAGCTGGATATTCTCAAAATAGACACCACCCTCTTCTATTTCCACATATTTTTATATACATTATGTGAATTAAAATGGAAAGAATCCCTATCCTGTATGTGATGGAAAACACACCTCATCCCTAATATTTTCATGAACAATAAGGGAACTTACGTTACCCTGAGTCACTTCCTCAGATTTCTTGCTCCCGCCGAATTTTTAAGTGGCATCTTTGTCTTTCCTTAGGTTTAATCCACATTGACTCAGTATAGAATATATTCCAAAACACTAATTTCACCCAAACACTAATCCCTTAAGATCTAATCACATTATAGCTGTGATCATATATCTTTACTGAAGTTTCAGTAGCAACATGAGGTAAGAGGGTGTGCTGTATCACAGCACAACATACCAAAAGATTTAAAAATGAATTCAGTATTCCTGCTATTCAAAGACACATTCTCTCCACTTTAATGGGCTTGGAATTTTGATACATCTTACAATCAATCTGTACAATTAAAGTGCTGTCATATTTTCTCTTGAAAAGATTTTATTAAATTGACGGTATATCACATTACCCATAGTATCCTAAAATCAAAGGAATTTTATTTTTTTAAAAAAGCCATCTGTGGTCTTAAAAGTCCAAAGCCACACCCACAGTCAGGTACTTCTCACTGATCTCCTCATCCCTGTTCACTCCAACATCCCCTCCATCCCCTCCCATCAGTTCCTGTTTCCCAATTTTCCCCAGTTCTTGGAGTTCTTCCCATTCTTCCTCTATATTGATCCTGTAGGCCTCACAAACCTTGTCTCTCTGTCTTCCCTAGGCCACTATTATGCTCTGAATTTAATTTTCACTACAGCAAGGCCCATCAAGGTGACCGACTAAAGAAAACCTTTTCTTTTTTTGAGAAAAATTTTTAATGGCTTTTGTTTAATGGTTTACCTCCTTGCTTTCTCTCTTTTTTTAATTGTTTAAAACATGTTTTAAATTGAGATATAGCTGACAATGTAACATTGTATAAGTTTAAGGTATATGACGTGTTGATTTCATAAATTTACATTGCAAGATGATTACCACCATAGCATTAGCTAACACCTCTACCACGTAAGTATTTATCATTTCTTTCTTGTTGTGAGAACATTTAAGATATCAACAGTTTGGGGACTTCCCTGGTGGTCCTGTGGCCAAGACCCTGCACTCCCAATGCAGGGGGCCCAGGTTCGATCCCTGGTCAGGGAACTAGATCCTACAGGCCACAACTAAGAGTTCCCATGCTGCAACTAAAGATCCTGCATGTCAAAACTAAAAGATCCTTCATGTCACAAAGAAGACGGAAGATCCGCCTGCCTCACTAAGATCTGGCATGGCCGAATAAATAAATCTTCTTAAAAGCATTTTTTTAAAAAGATCTCTCATGTACACCTGAGACTATTAATAAAATTCTTAAAAATAAATAAAAAGTGAAAGACAGTACAAAAAATAAATAAATAAAATAAAAAGATCTCAATAGCTTTTAAATGTACATCTCCTCCTACCACCCCATCAATTTTTCAAATTAGCTTTCTTTCTACATAGATTTCATTCAGCATCTGTAATTAACAGTCTTCTCTTTTTACATTCTTTCCCTTGGGATTCTTATCCAGTTGGAGAGCATATGACTTCCACCTTTCAATTGTCAACTTTTATCTCTCTTTGATATTCTGGACTGACATTTCCATTCTGAAGGATATCTTCACCAAAACTTATCACACAGACAGACTTCAAAATTAGCACATAATCCGAGGAAAATAAAGCCTTGGATTTGGCGAGGCTCCTATTCCATGTGAATCAACAATATGAACTACAGAGTAAAGTAACAAAGGTTTACACTAGGAAGAAGAGTAGGATTCAACTGCCAAGGCCTCCAAGGATGTGAAAAGACCTTCTGCCTGTCAGAAGATCGTGGTTTACCAGATGCCTCTGAAGTCTCAAAGCAGGTACTGCTAATAGGGATTGCAAAACAACAATCCAAAGTTGAGTACTGAGGGACTTCCCTGGTGATCTAGTGGCTAAGACCCAGCACTTCCAAATAAATAAATGTGTGCTCAGTCGTGTCCAGCTCTTTGCAGCCCTACACAATGTAGCCCACCAGGCTCCTCTGTCCATGGAATCTTTCTGGCACGAATACTGCAGTGGGTTGCCATGCCCTTCTCCAGGGGATCTTCCCGACTCAGGGTTCGAACCCAGGTCGCCTGCATCTCCTGCAATGGCAGGAGGATTCTCTACTATTAGTGCCACCTGGAAAGCCCAAGTAAATAACTATAAGTAAATGAATAAACAGGAACACTGAAATGAACCTAGATGTGTAGAACTTCAAAGTCATGATACATGAAATTAAAGGCATCATCTTCCGTTCTTGACAGTCCAGTCTCTGTTAATGGAACTCTGAGTTTTCTAGTCACACAATTTCAAAAAATTTGCCTTTGACTCTTCTGTCTTGATCTTACCTTTTATTCCTTCAATTGTCTAGTTCTTTCACTTCAGACTAAAGTGTCCTTTCTCTTTGCTACCCCATAATCTTTCAGTAAAATGGGCACCTAAAATGTCTCTCTATCCTTAGATTTTTTTTCATTTAGTCCAATCCTTCCCATCTACCAATGAACAGATTTTCATACAGTACAGTGCTGATGATATCACTTCCCTATAAAATCTTCAAAGGCTCTTTATTACCTGTTAAATTGAGTACACACTCCACAGTAACTCCCCATTGCCAAATCCAGGGGTCAATTCTCAGTCTTTATTTTATTAAAATAATCAAGAGCATTTGACAGTTAATCTCTAACTTGAATTTCTGCAGTTAGTCTCATTTCAATCCTTACTTGATAACTGATTTCATAAGCAGCTATGGTGATACTTTTAAAACATAAATTAGATTATGTCACTATTCTCATTAAAGTCCTCCAATGGCTTCTTTCTATCTCACTTGGGGTAAAATTCAAAGCACGTGCAACAGCCTGCAAGAGCCTCTATGATGTGGGTCTACCTCTCCGACCTCATCCTCTACCCCAAGCCTCCATCTTTTTAACCCCACTCTAGCTACACCTGTCATCTTGGTGGTACTAAAGGACAAAACCTGTAGTACCCTCACCTTTGAGGTTTTGCAATGGCAGTTCCCTTGACCTGAGTACTGCATGGCTCTCTCCAACCCATTCAAATGTCTATTCAATATCACCACAATGAAGGGCTCTTTTCTCTCTACTCTGTGTAACTAACATTCCCCCCAGCCTACCCAGCCACTCCCTATTCTCCATAACACTTGGCATCATTTGAAATATTTTATTTGTGTAACATTCTATATCTTCTGTTTATTCCTCAGTTCAGTTCAGTCGCTCAGTTGTGTCCGACTCTTTGTGACCCAATGAGTCGAAGCACGCCAGACCTCCCTGTCCATCACCATCTCCCGGAGTTCACTCAGACTCACACCCATCGAGTCAGTGATGCCATCCAGCCATCTCATCTTCGGTCGTCCCTTTCTCCTCCTGTCACCAATCCCTCCCAGCATCAGAGTCTTTTCCAGTGAGTCAAGTCTTCTCATGAGATGGCCAAANGCCTTGACTAGACAGACCTTTGTTAACAAAGTAATGTCTCTGCTTTTTAATATGCTGTCTAGGTTGGTCATAACTTTCCTTCCAATGAGTAAGCGTCTTTTAATTTGCTAAGTGAAATAAGCCATACAATGAAATAACAGATACTATATTATTCAGCTTAGATGAGGTGCCAAAAGTAGTCAGATACCCAGAGACAGAAAGTGAAGTGAAGCTGCTCAATCGTGTCCAACTCTTTGTGACCCAGTGGACTGTAGCCTACCAGGCTCCTCAGTCCATGGAATTTTCCAGGCAAGAGTATTGGAGTGGGTTGCCATCTCCTTCTCCAGGGGATGAGACAGAAGGTAGAAGAGTGGTTACCAAGGGCTGGAGGGAGAGGGGAATGGGAGGTAATTTTTTGATGCGTACAGGTTTCCAGAATGGAATGAAGAATAAGTTCTAGAGATGGTGGCACAATAATGTGAATATACTTAGTGCCAGTCAACTGTACACTTAAAATGATCAAAATGGAAGGTCTTCGCTGGTGATCCAGTGGCTAAGACTCTGTGCTTCCAATGTAGGGGGCTCAGGTTTGATCCCTGGTCAGGGAACTAGATCCCACATGTCACAACTAAGAGTTCAAGTGTTGCGACTACGGAACCCGCATGTCCCAACCAAGACTCAGTAAAGCCAAATATATAAATATTGTTTAAAGGGGACTAAAATGATCATTTTTATGCTATCTATATTTTACCATGGTTAAATACATTAAATTTTAAAATGAATTATTCACAACATGAAGAGAAAAAGTACGGCACTGAGAGTCTGATGGAAAAGTCAAAATAGAGAATTCTATCCGCACTCATTCTTTTGAGATTCCTAACTAGCTGGCTAAGTATCTCCCCTACTAAGATTTCATAAGACTGAATATCTGCTCTGGATATACCTTTGTTCTTTCTAGTACTTGGCTTTGGTTTCTTCTGAGCCACTTTGTGGCCTGACTCTGAATAATACACTTTAGAACAAAGTGTGTGAGCAATTTAGAGCTCAGAGTTCCTAAACAAATAAGTTCACCAAGGTACGACTTCCTGCTCATGGTCCTACTGTTTGATTTTCCCACCCTCTTCGGACTCCGTGTCCTGTCGACTCAACCTCATTTGCTCCCTGACTAGTGAGCATATTTCTCCCATGAGAAGGAGAGGAACCAATCTCCTTCACTATCTCAGTTTCCCCCCCTCCCCTCACGGACACACCACAACCATCTGCTTAGAATCACGGCTTCTAAAGATACAGCCTTCTGCTGCCTCCACAGGGATCCTGTTGCCATAACCACTGAATCTATTTACCATACAGCTCCCAAGACACTTCATTAACACTTGTCTTTTCCACCACATGGTGTTTCCTTGTAATAGTTACCTCTCTGGAAGGCAGAAGTACTTTCCCATAGGTCTTTATATGCTTTGTAGTGAATTTAACTATGCATGCCACACTTAAAAATATATACATAACTAGAATGTCAGACACGTTAAGGAATCATATCATAATTATTAATCCAGGAAAAAAATTCTTAATGGACCACAGAATTTCTTTTAAGCATGAATCTATGTGTTACGTTTAAATGCTGCTCCTGTGTTCCTTAATTCCCATAAAGTTCATGCAGGCTATTCTCAGAGTTCACTGAATTCCACTGCAATGTCCCTCAGGTATGAATCATAGAGATTTAATATATGTCAGTCTGATAAATCCTACTCACTCTAATGAAAATTTCCAAGATGATATAATATGAGTACTGTTCTTCAATCCTATAATTCACTTAAATGCCTTTTCATAAAAATCCTCAGTAGGGTGGTTTCCGGTAAAATTCCTAGACTTTGGATCATGCCTTTGATCACTATTGTGAAAATTGTCTGAGCTCTGTCTAGGCTATAACCCATTAGAAAATTTCATTCTCCAGCAAACGAATGAGAACTTCTTAGAGAAATGCTGATTCTAGGGCTAGAGTAGAACAAATATATGAGGAGCCCAGAGCATCTTATGGTGCCAGAAAGCTCAAAACACAAAAAGATAGAGGAATGTCAAAGATACCCATAAGCCAATCTGAAAGCTCCAAATGGACAAAACTAGAGAAATTTAAGTGACAAAATAAAAAACATGGCAAGGAATTACAATCCAAAGTATAAAATAAATGCACGTGAGTCCACACTAATATAAATGAATGACTGAATAAACAAATAAGAGAGAGCAAATAAAATTTTCTTACAAATCACTCCCAAACATAGACAGATGGACAGATAGATAGATACTCCTCCCTCCAAGAAGTGAAAATTAATTCCCCATACACTCTCTTCCTCTTGGGTGTGAGCTAGACGTAGGGACTTGCTTCCAAAGAATAGGGTTCAGAAATGGAAAAATAGTAAACGTCCAATGGGAAAACTTGGCAAACAAAAACTGACACGGTTAACATCACCAGGAATAGCCATGTGGATAGCGTGTACCCCTAATGGGATGTGAAGAGAAGGGTGCTTCACTCCTGTGATTTTCTTCCCAAAACTTGTAACCTCCCTCTACTCATGAGAAAAACATTAGACAAACCAGAGTTAATGAACATTCTACAAAATACTTGGCTAGTACACCTCAAAACTGTCCAGATCATGAAAAACAAGAGGCAGCTGAGAAACTGTCACACACTAGAGGAGGTTAATGAGATGTGATGACTGACTGTGGCATCCCAGAGTGGATCCTGGAACAGAAAAAAAGGCATATTGGAAGAATGAGGAAAATCCAAATAAAGTACGAAGGTCAATGAGTAGAAATGTGCCAGTGCTAGTGTTTTAGTTATCACAAACGTACGATGGTAACATAAGGATATCATTCAGGGAAACTGATGAGGAGTATGCAGAAACTCTGTACTAGCTTTGCAACTTTCTGTGAACTAAAATTTTTCCAAAATGAAAAGTTCATTTTGAAAAATCCATGAATACTTTCTCTAGTCATCTTTAGAAGCAAATAGAGAAATATTCCCCTGTTTATGGAAGAGGCTCCTTTTCTATCCTGAGACTTAAAAAAATCAATACTATAGACTTATGTCCCTCTGTGTAAATGGCTTAACATCACTTAATGGTTTTTTTCAACCTTGTCATGACTGGATTAGGGGTCTTACTTCCATTTTGAGTTTGGTTGGTGAAAAGAAAGAAACAGCCCCTTGAACTCCATTTCTGAGAAGTGAGCACCCAAGATTCTTCTGCCAAAACTGAATTCCAGGATAAAATTTACTAAATTTACTAAAATTTACTAGCAAATAATTCAAGTTAATTACTGCTGAAACAGATTTGGCAATTTATTCAAAACCAAGAACCCAAGAATCATATGAAGATACAACCCAAATTAATTATACTCTCTTCTATCAACAACTATATACTTAATTAAGGGGAATTCCCTAGTGGTCCAGTGGTTATGACTCCATGCTCTCACTGCCAAGGGCCTGGTTCAATCCCTTGCTTAAATATACCTAATTAACATAAGAATATATTTAAATGTATTTGCTCTTTATGCTCGGAGAAGGCAATGGCACCCCACTCCAGCACTCTTGCCTGGAAAATACCATGGATGGAGGAACCTGGTAGGCTGCAGTCCATGGGGTCGCTAAGAGTCAGACATGACTGAGCGACTTCACTTTCTCTTTTCACCTTCATGCATTGGAGAAGGAAATGGCAACCCACTCCAGTATTCTTGCCTGGAGAATCCCAGGGACGGGGGAGCCTGGTAGGCTGCCATCTACGGGGTTGCACAGAGTCGAACACGACTGAAGCAACTCAGCAGCAGCAGCAACTCTTTATGCTATAAGATAACTATGTCTTCATAAACTTCTTAATCTACTTGAGTAGTTAACCAATTCTGAATGGGAATAATCAAAACAAGCTGAGTTAAAACCATCTGAGCCACCAAATTCCCAGGGCTGAAATTTTNACGACTGAAGCAACTCAGCAGCAGCAGCAACTCTTTATGCTATAAGATAACTATGTCTTCATAAACTTCTTAATCTACTTGAGTAGTTAACCAATTCTGAATGGGAATAATCAAAACAAGCTGAGTTAAAACCATCTGAGCCACCAAATTCCCAGGGCTGAAATTTTGAAACATTTGCTTGTCTATTGAAACAAAGTACCGAAGGATACTTCAAAGCGTGGTATCAACTGTGATGCAAATAATCCCACAAATTTTCTATCAAGTCTATGGCCATTGTACTCTTAAGGATTAAGTAGATCCAGGAGAATTATGGGATGTATCCCAGAGAAAACTCACAGCGAAGCTGAAAGTGTTAGTCGCTCAATCATGTCTAACTCTGCAACCCCATGGACTGTAGCCCCCCAGGCTCATCTGTCCACGGAATTCTCCAGGTAAGAATACTGGAGTGGGTAGCCATTCCCTTCTCCAGGGGATCTTCACAACCCAGGGATCAAAACCAGGTCTCCTACACTGCAGACAGATTCTGTACTGTATGAGACACTAGAAAAGTTCAGAGGAGATTCCCAAAAGAATATCCTAGAGGAAGTTCATAGTAAATCTATAGTAATATCATAAGGAAAAAATGTAAGGAGGACATTTTATTTCTCTATGTCCCCAGATATTGACAACTGTGAGGTTCTAATCAACTGAAAAATTGATGTAGGAAAACTAGAAAAAGACAGTCTGATTCAAGGCAAAATTGAAGCAATAACAGCATCTATCTACTAAAGAATTTAGTGATAGAAGAGTATAATCTACACTAAAAACACTCAGCAGGCAGACTTCTACAATAATACCTATAATAGTAAATAGGCTTACATAAATCCATGCTTTCTTTGGACAGTTTTTGGTTTTCAGTGTTTAATTTTACTTGACATAATTCAAAGAAGTGGAGCCAAGGGTAAGAAAGGGCTTTTTTGTTTGTTTTTCTAGATGGAAACAGATGTGTATTAGAGAACAATCTGTCACGAGTAACTAATGTACTGCAGTCAGAGGCCCAGACAATATTACATCTATTCATCCTGAGGTTTCAGATGTTAAGGAATAGCTGCTCTATTTAATTTTAAAATGCTCCTGAGTTATACTTTACATACCATTTTCTTAAAGGAAAAATTCAACCTTGCTAAAATTCGGCTTCAGTTTTCTTTTAGTTGTAGACAAAACCTCGCTTGCTTTGTTACTCCCAGGGTTGCCTTTCTACCACTTTCTGCAAAAATAAAGATTGTAACTTATTTCAACATTGTATATATGCTAATCAAAAGTATTTATATAGGGATATAAATAACTATTTAGTAAATATTTGTTCAGGTTTTTCCTAAGATGGTATGGAAGAATTCGAATGAACATTTTGGCCAACACGATTTAAAACAAAGAATGAAAAGAAACCATAGAAATCTAGAGAGCTCTTCCTTTCCACTTTCTCTTCTCTCTTTTTTTTTCCCGAAACAATTAAGTCCTAAAATCATTAGGTGGAGACAAGCAGGATAGGGAAAGTCATGGTGACCCTGAGTGAGGTTATATGAGCATCTACCTGCATAGAAGGAAGACCCAGCAAGGATGTTGGAGACAAACAAGACGAGGAAGATGTCCACGCACAAGGGTGCCTGGCTCAGGGTACGGGAGACTGGGCAGGGTGAAAAGGGGTCAGCTTGGTGGTGTCCAGCTGCAGCTGCAGGACCCCTGCAGTCACTGAGAGGACTGTCCCCTTTCCTGGGTAGAAATTCAAGATGGAGACTTGAGCTCCAAATAGGTTTCTAGATCTGAGAAAAGCAGGTACTTTTGTTCTACTTCCTCCATGAGATAAGGAAGGAGTCGCTTTCAGAAGAGCCACTGACAACCTAAGGTGGCTGCAGAGGGGTATGAAAGGCAGCAGGTCAGGGCTAGAGATGGAGAGAGTGGCCAGCCTGCATAACCTCCGTGATTCTACACAAGGAAAATGAAAGGGAGCTGGGACTAATGAGACAGCTAGCTTGCAGGCAGGTGGGGAGTGGGGAATAACCACCTCAGAGGATAAGGAGGCCCCACACTAAAGCTTGGGGCAGGTGGTTTTCAGCGGCAGCAGGGAAGATACTAAAACTCCCAGCAGCAACTGCTCTGGACCGCACTGCCCACGCCCAAAATATAAAGATCCTGCTGCATCCACAGCACATCAGCCGGGCCAGGGACCCACAGGCGACATTTACAAAAGGCAGGATGCAGCCCGAAAGGACTGGAGGGTAACACAGGACAGGATACCCATCCCCTACCAGCAGGACAGGACCATGAGTTTCCTCTATTCCCAGAGGCCATTGCCTGGGCAGAGGAGGGTAGGAGGAAGGAAAAGTCCTGAATGGGAGTTTGAACTTTGAATGTCGTAATGACCTGGAAGAGAAACACTCAACTAGTAACAGACTGACCTCAGTTACAAAGAAATTTAAAGTCCTTCATGTATTTATCCAAGATGTGACTGTAAATTTCAAAACTAAGACCTCTATATCCAATGTTATTTTGGCCTATCCAGTATTTATTCTCTCTTCTGATAAAAGCAGCTGAGCTTCCCTGGGTACTTTTTTCCCAAGGCCTGGGTGTTTCTTTGATTTTGTAGCCTGCCAAGAAAGTCCTTTCCTTCCTTTAAATTTGAAAGTAGGTCAGTTAGTTATTTGCAACTAAAAGATACCAGCTGATGCAAAGTATATAACCTCAGGTTTGTAACTGCACAAGAGCGCACACACAACACCTACACACATCGACACAGGGAAAAGATGAGAAAGAAATAAATGAAATGTTAATAGTGATCATCTCTGGGTAATAGGATGATATAAATCATTAGTTTCTTCCCCCTTTGTTTCTAAATTTTTTACTCTCCATAATGAGTACACATTGTATTTTTATTCAGAATATGAAAAGATAGAGAAGTACTTGGTGGCTCACAGGGTAATCTGTGAATCTGCCTGCAGTGCGGGAGACCACAGTTCATTTCCTGGGTTGAAAAAATCTCCTGGAGAAGGAAATGGCTGCTCACTCATTATCCTTGCCTGGTGAATCCCACGGACGCAGGAGCCTGGGGGGGTACAGTCCATGGGGTTACAAAGGGTCAGACAGGACTGAGCTACTAACACTTCCACCTTCAGAGAAGTATTATTCATAGTGTTCTGGAAAATAAATAACATTAGGAAGTCCAGTTTATTAAAAAGACATGCCGTCGGCCTTTGTCTCTTGGCATCCTGGGCCAGTCAGCAGCTGCAAGCCTAAGATCTGTAGGGCAGCACCAGAGAGCTACAGACCTGAGTTTTAGCCCTGGCTCTGCCCCTGCCCCTAACAGGCTGTGGATCTTCGATAAGTCTTTCAACCTCCCTGAGCCCCAAGCATCTCCATCTGTGCAACGGATTGAACTGCCTATAAAACCATAGAAGTCACTGACCTATCAACCAGAACCAAGCTCAGCTTCCAACTCCCAACATTTCTCAGATACACGTGAGACGGGACAAGATGTCCCTGTCGGGCCAGCCACGTTTTATCTTTCAGAATACTCACAGGAGAAGTCTACAGATGCCGCTTGTTCTGCTTCTGAGCCCAAGACCTAACAGTATCACTTGGATATTTTCCATCTGGTTCTCATGCTATCTGTTGGAAGAAAGACTGACGGCCCCGCGCTGCCTGCCACCGGCGTGAGAGCACAGTGAGCGCCTGGCCCTGACAGCAGCCCCAGACAGCCGACGCACCCAGATGCCGCCGTCTTTCTCCCGTCTTTCTCCCCACCGTTAGCACCCTGCGCCATGCGGTCAGTTACCAGAGGCACAGACAGCGGGAAAGGGCTTCCGGAGGGATCCAGGGAGAGGCCGGCTTGCTTCTGCTGTTCCAATCCCGGGCAATCACAATGTGAAGGAAGCCCAGAGAAATGTGGTGCTGTGTCTCACACCATATCCTCAGCTGGCAGGGAGGGGGTGTGTGGCCGGCGAGTTTGACCAGGCAGGGGACCTGGATGAAGCCCGGATGAAGAACACGCACAAAGAGGAGAGCAGGCATCAAGGGCCTCCTGCTCAGCATAGGGAATCCTGCTCAGTGTTACGTGGCAGCCTGGATGGGAGGCGAGTCTGGGGGAGAAAGGGTGCGTGTGTGTATGTGTGGCTGAGTCCCTTCGCTGTTCACCTGAAATTATCAGAATGCTGTTAATCGGCTACAGCTCAACACAAAATAAAAAGTTTTTTTTTTAAATAAGGAAAAGAGTGCAGTAGGCATGAAGCTGTAAGGATGTCAAAGATCAAACTAGTAACTTTTACATCTGTTGTAAACAATCCATAACTTCACAAAACTAATTTCTCAGCTATTTTTTTTTCTTCTTCCATTCTTATATCTATGTTTGGCAACTTCCTCTGGGAATCTGCTTCCTCTTTTTTACACACATCTAAAAGTCCTCTTTGGCTTCCTGGGGACAAACTCCCCATGTGGCAGAGTGATGCATGGTCGGAGGCTCTCCATCAGGTCCCAGGAGACACCAAACTCTGAGGTCTCCAAGAAAAACAGAAGCCCTGAAGCCCTTTAATTCTCTACAGTAAACACCAACTGCCCAGTTTTTTGTACATCTTCATTTCTGATCTGAGGGAAGAAAATAGAATGGGAATGGACTGGGTAACCTTTTCTAAGAAAAACTTGAATTTGTTAAATGCTTAAAAAGAGAAGAAGTAAAATTTGAATGCAGAAAAGATACAGTAAAGCATGCTTGCAACCTTGGCAGGAACATTACAGGGAGCGTAAAGGGAATTAGACTGCGTGGGAGTCAGGCTCAGTCCAAAGAAGACAAGCCCGGGAATGTTTCAAGATGGGATCTAAAGAGATGGAGTGTGTCACTCAGTGAAGAAGGGAAAGAACAGGAAACACCAGAAGACACAGTCATTCCAGTGAAAGAAACCCTGGAACCCGCAATGAGGAAATTTGAAGGGTAGAAATGCTATTTAAACTAAAAGTGAAGAAAAGCAAAGAGGGAGAAAAAAAATAGCCATCTGTCTCTTTGCCAGTTCAGTGTTGCCAATGGGGAGGGAACAGAATGAGGAATGTGGGAGGGACTGAAGAATTCCAATAAGAAGGTTATCTCCCCCAAAGAATGCCTGAGAAAGGTTTTTTCCACAAGAGATTAAGTCATTATTCTTAAATAACCCAAGAGGTCATACATTGTCTTTCTGGGGCTTACTAATATAACCACTGAACAGAAAAAAAAAGAAAAGAAAATCTAGTACTAAGTAGAGGAGCTGGAAAGGATAAAGATCCCTCATATTAAAAATACGAGGGCACTGTTCATTGCGTTGCCATGTTAGGAGCAAACTCAAAGGAGAATGTGTATGAAGGCTTTAATATCTTCATAAAGATCCCCTCTTCAGTTCCTAAAAAAAAGAGGGCATTTCACTGGTTTATGGTTTTAAAAAATGGGGGGGGGGGGCATGTAGAAAAAGTCCTGACTCTGGAGACAAAGCTGACGTTACAGGCTGCATCATAGTTAACTGCCTACCAACTTACTAAAAATGCTGCAGGACAGAAAGCCACAAACATCTCCTAAATCATCCTTTATCTCTCTTGTAAGTTGCTTCAAGTCACAAATATAGCTTTAATCCAGTGAATGAAAGTGTCCCCTACTCACATTCTCTACTTTCAAACCCATAACCAAAATCAGTGAACAGCGCAAGCTAATTTAATAAACAAAGTATAAAATAGAATTGTAGCCACTTTGAGAGGACTCTAGTTTCTTGATTATATTTTAAAAAGATCATTTCTATTCTGTTGTCAATGGAAATTTCTGGTAGTGGGTCTATCTGATAAGCTTCAAAAACAATAGTTGTATTGAGCTGTTGGAAAGGAAGTTGTTATGACCAGATTGCTTCCTGTGGTGAACAAAGGGCTTTTGCTGACATGGCAACTTCATGGTTACAGAGACAAGCCTGCAAATTTCGCCCTTCAGAAGTGAAAGTTATTGATGTTGTTGCTTAATTTCACTATTTCAAGAGGTAACAGAAATCTTAGGACTTACTTCCTAAGCTACAAATGTTACAAAGCCCATACGGGTATCGCCTTAAGGCTAAGAATAAAGGGCAAAGCCCACACCTGGTCAAGGATGCAGGGTTTGGAAATGAATGCAAAGATTTGTTCACCTGAAGATGTTTTAAGAAGCTGAATGGATATTTCAGGTTAAAAGGCTAAGTCTTGGGATTGAATGCATGAAAAAAATAGGATACTTTCTCTTTCACATCCTTCCTTTCTCTTTTGTCCTTGGTGTTGAGGACATCATTGGTNGATTTGTTCACCTGAAGATGTTTTAAGAAGCTGAATGGATATTTCAGGTTAAAAGGCTAAGTCTTGGGATTGAATGCATGAAAAAAATAGGATACTTTCTCTTTCACATCCTTCCTTTCTCTTTTGTCCTTGGTGTTGAGGACATCATTGGTAGACAGAATAAAACGGATCACTATTGTGAGGATCAGGAAGTCCTAAAGCAGGTGTGCTCTCCCTGAGCACTTTCTCTATGACAGACCCCTTTCCCAGAGTGGTTAAAGCCATGATGAAAAAACCCGGAGGAATTACTGTGGATCACCTGAGGCTACTTTCCAATGGCACAGCCTAGATCTGTATGGTACTGGAAGAGAAAGCAAGTATGTCTTGATAGGTATGTCTCTAAGTGAAAAATATAGATGCTTGTTGCATTTTTCATGATGAGACATCAGGCAGAAGACCTGACGGAAGTCCAGGAAGGAGCACAGAAGAGAGGTGTTAATGAGAAGAGAGAATTCAGTTCAGACTTCAGGCATTCGTTTTGCTTCAACTCCGACTGGGGACATTTTGCCTTAATACCTAAATAGAATAAACCCCAGCTTCGGGTTTATTTAAAAAAAAAAGAAGTTAGTCATATATTAGACATACATTGGAGAGTAACTATATCATTCTTCCTTTGAAAACAAAAGCAAATCACTGCAACAGAACTGGTTACGTAATTTGTAAGATCCAGCGCAAAATGAAAATGCAGGGTTCAAAATAAAGAATTCCAACTGGGCAACAGCAGAGCATTAAACCAGGCAAGGAGCCCTTCTGAGCACAGGTCCTGTATGACTGCTCTAGACATACCCCCAAGAAGCCAATGCTGCCCAACAATTAAGATCAGATTTGGATGGATTCAATAAAGCGTTGAGGGTGGGCAGGGAAATCCCAGATGTCAACTCCCACCGTAAAAGTTCAAGAGGGAGAGCTTGACTATTGAAAGCAGACCCAG
The DNA here is from genome assembly GCA_006410615.1 of Neotragus moschatus. Taxonomy (NCBI): domain Eukaryota; kingdom Metazoa; phylum Chordata; class Mammalia; order Artiodactyla; family Bovidae; genus Neotragus; species Neotragus moschatus. Next base: position 330,828 of record SJYA01001018.1, read on the forward strand.
TTACCCTCTGCTTTTATCTGAGCTTCAATAGGTCAGGACGATGCCCTGGATTCTACTTCCAGTCCTGGTATTTTACCATTCCAACAGATCACAGCCTGCTCACTAAGAACAATGAGAGCTTGGAAGGGCATCCTACACAGCTCTCAAGCCCGGAAAAGGCTGAAAATGTGTTCTACGTAGTTTCAGCTCTCTTCAAACACTTTTACTACACTGTGCGTCCCAAGTAAATCTATGCTTTCATTGTTATGAATTAGTAGTTTCGGTTCTGGAGTAAAGTGAAAATACTACTGATATAATTCACTCTTTTATTTCAAGTATTTCTAAAACACCAGTATAAATGCTATCATTTTATTTTAAAGGTTAAAAATTAGCAAAATTAATATTGAATACCTTTAAATAGAAAAGTTTATAGATTTATTAGGTATCAAATAAAAATGAAAATTTATAAAAATATAAATGTTAAACATTCATTATGATCCATGTGATAAAAATTTTCCATAGATAAATTATTCAAAATATTTAAAAATATGTTAAACACTATATTTGAATTAAGATGATTGAATTAAGGGTGGTACAGTGGCTAAGACTCTGCACTCCCAATGCAGGGGGCTTGAGTTTGACCCCTGGTCAGGAAACTAAATCCCACACGCCACAATTAAGAATTCACATGCTGCCACAAAGATCAAGGATCCAACATGCTGCAATTAAGACTCAGTGCAGCCAAATAAATAAATATTCTTTTAAAAGATAAATGAATTAACCATGAAAAGTCAGAAATAAAGTATACACTTTTCTCTCTTTTTTTAATTTATCTTTTTATTGAAGCATAATTGATTCACAGAATTTTGTTTTCTGTCAAACCTCAACCTGAATCAGCCATAGGTATACATGTATCCCCTCCCTTTTGAGCCTCCCTCCCATCTCCCTCCCCATCTCACCCCTCTAGGTTGATACAGAGCCCCTGTTTGAGTTTCCTGAGCCATATAGCAAATTCCCGTTGGCCATCTAGTTTACATATGGCAGTGTGAGTTTCTATGTTACTCTTTCCATATATCTCATCCTCACCTCCCTATTCTCTATGTCTGTTTCTCCATTGCTGTCCTGTAAATAAATTCTTCACTACCACTTTTCAAGATTCCTTAATATCTGTTAGACTACAACATTTATCTTTCTCTTTCTGACTCACTTCATTCTGTATAATAGATTCTAGNCAGTGTGAGTTTCTATGTTACTCTTTCCATATATCTCATCCTCACCTCCCTATTCTCTATGTCTGTTTCTCCATTGCTGTCCTGTAAATAAATTCTTCACTACCACTTTTCAAGATTCCTTAATATCTGTTAGACTACAACATTTATCTTTCTCTTTCTGACTCACTTCATTCTGTATAATAGATTCTAGGTTCATCCACCTCATCAGAACTGACTCAAATGTGTTCCTTTTAATGACTGAGTGATATTCCATTGTATATATACATATACCACAACTTTTTTATCCATTCATCTGTCGATGGATATCTATGTTGCCTCCACGTTCTAGCTACTGCAAATAGTGCTGCAATGAACAATCGGATATTTGTTTCTTTTCCAGTCTTGGTTTCCTCAGGAAATATGCTTAGGAGTGGGGTTTCTGGATCATATGATGGTTTTATTCCTAGTTTTTTAAGGAATCTCCATACCATCTTCCATAGTGGCTGTATCAATTTACATTTGCACCAACAGTGCAAGACCATTCCCTTTTCTCCACATCCTCTCCAGCAATTATTGTTTGTAGACTTTTTGATGATGGCCATTCTCACCAGTGNCTTGGTCCCATTACTTCACGGCTAATAGAAGCGGAAAAGGTGGAAGTAGTAACAGATTTCCTCTTATTTGGCTCCAAAATCACTGAAGATGGTGACTGCAACCAGGAAATCAGAAAAGGACTGCTATGACAAGCCTAGACTGTGTTAAAAAGCAAAGACACATCACTTTGCTGACAAAAGTTAATATAGTTAAGGCTATGGTTTTTCCAGTAATCATGAAGGAATGTAAGAGCTGAATCATAAAGAAGGCAGAACATGCAAGAATTGATGCTTTGAACTGTGGTGATGGAGAAGACTCTTGAGACTCACTCCAGACTCTTGAGAGTCACTTGGAAATCCAGGAGATCAAACCAGTCAATCTTAAAGGAAATCATACTTTTTGTAAGGACTGAAGCTCCAATACTTTGGCCACCTGATGCAAACAACCGACTAATTGGAAAAGACCCTGATACTGGGAAAGACTGAAGGCAGAAGAGGATGGCAGCAGAGGATGAGATTGTTGGATGGCATTACTGACTCAATGGACATGAACTTGGGCAAACTCTGGAAGATGGTGAAGGACAGGGAAACCTGGCATGCTGCAGTCCATAGGGTCAGGAAGAGTTAGACATGATTTGGAGACTGACATCAATAGTATAAAAAATGAGTTTCTTAATGAATGTTTTATTTTCTATTTTTTAATATATATATTATTGAAGTATACTTGACATATGTTTCATGTGCACAGCAAGGTGATTCAGTTATACATATATACATACATTATTTTTCAGATTATTTTCCATTATAGGTTGTTACAAAATATTGACTAAAGTTCCCTGTGCTATACAGAAAACCTTTGTTGCTTGCTGTATATTTATTTTTTAAATAGGAAATCTAGACTTCTATTCATACTAGGTAAAACAAGTGGGACCAAATGTCAAATTTCTTACCTTGGCAAAAATTTATAATATTTCTAAATATATACATTATATCATATACAATATAGATGTATAGCATATGGAGAAGGCAATGGCAACCCACTCCAGTACTCTTGCCTGGAAAATCCCATGGGTGGCGGAGCCTGGCAGGCTGTAGTCCATGGGGTCACACAGAGTCGGACACGACTGAGCGACTTCACTTTCACTTTTCACTTTCATGCATTGGAGAAGGAAACGGCAACCCACTCCAGTGTTCTTGCCTGGAGAATCCCAGGGACAGAGGAGCATAATGGGCTGCTGTCTATGGGGTCGCACAGAGTCGGACACGACTGAAGTGGCTTAGCAGCAGCAGCAGCATACCATATGGAAAAGCAGAAACATTACTTTGCCAACAAAAGCCCGTCTAGTCAAGGCTATGGCTCTTCCAGTGGTCATGTATGCATGTGAGAACTGGACTGTGAAGAAAGCTGAGCACCAAAGAATTGATGCTTTTGAATTGTGGTGTTGGAGAAGACTCTTGAGAGTCCCTTGGACTGCAAGGAGATACAACCAGTCCTCTACAGGAGATCAGCCCTGGGTGTTCTTTGGAAGGGATGATACTAAAGCTGAAACTCCAGTACTCTGGCCACCTCATGTGAAGAGTTGACTCATTAGAAAAGACTCTGATGCTGGGAGGGATTGGGGAGGGAGGAGAAGGGGATGAGAGAGGATGAAATGGCTGGATGGCATAATCAACTCGATGGACGTGAGTTTGAGTGAACTCCGGGAGTTGGTGATAGACAGGGAGGCCTGACGTGTTGCAATTCATGGGGTTGCAAAGAGTCAGACACAACTGAGTGACTGAACTGAACTGAACATATGTATGCATTCAAAAGCTTTTCTACTATGCTTGATAAAGGCTTGAGAAAGAACACCAAAAAATAAATATAAAAGAAGAGACAGAGAAACTGAAAAACATAAACTAAATGAAATGAGAATACTGCATATAAAATAGAAAAAAGTGAAACAAACTAGATAAGTGACAGATCATCATATAGTTCAGTTGTTTCTAAAAACAACAGCTCATTAGAAACACCTGGAGCTTTGGAGGAAAAAAGCAATACCTGGCATTTCTATGTTTCAAAAATTTTCAAGATAATTCTTATATGCATCTGGAATTTAAAAAATGATGATAGACTTTTCTATTAAATGTTAGTTTTAATGATCTAGAATTCTATTATTTTCTGTTGACCAATCATGATACAATGTAATATTAAGTGAATGTTGTTCAGTCACACAATCATATCTGACTCTTTGCAACCCCATGGACTGTAGCATACCAGGCCTCTTTGTCCCTCATCATCTCCTGAATTTTGCCCAAGTTCATGTCCATTGTATCAGTGATGCCAACCAGAGAATTCATCCTCTAATGCCCTCTTCTCCTTCTGTCCTCATTCTTTCCCAGGATCAGAGACTTTTCCAATTATTCAACTGTTTGCATCAAGTGACCAAAAGACTGGAGTTTCAGCTTCAGCATGAGTTCTTTCAATGCATATTCATGGTTGACTTCCTGTAAGATTGACTGGTTTGACCTCCTTGCTCTCCAAGAGACTCTCATGGGTCTTCTCCAGCACCACAATTCAAAAGCATCAAATCTTTGACAGTCTGTCTTCTTTATGGTCCAGCTCTCTCAACTGTACATGACCAAGGGGAAAACCATAGCATAGACTATAGAGACCTTTATCAGAAGAGTGATGTCTGTTTGTCATAGCTTTCCTACCAAGAAGCAATAATCTTCTGATTTCATGGCTTCAGTCACATCTGCAGAAATTTTAGAGCCCAAGAAGAGGAAATCTGTCACTACTTCCATGTTTTCCCCTTTGATTTGCTGTGAAGTAATGAGACTGAAGGCCTAGAATTTTTTTTTTTTAAAAGCTGGCTTTTTCACTCTTCTCCTTCAGCTTCATCGAGAGGTTCTTTAGTTGCTCTTCACTTTCTGCCATTAGACTGGTATCATCTGCATATCAGAGGTTGTTGATGTTCCTCCCACCTATCTTGAATCCAGCTTGTTAATTTTCCACCCCAGTATTTCACAGGTGTAATCAGCATACAGGCTAAATAAACAGAATGAAAACAGGTGACCTTGTCCTACTCCTTTCTCAATCCTGAACCAATCCATTATCTCATACAGGGTTCTAACTGTTGCTTCTTGATCTGCATACAGGTTTCTCAGGAAACAGGTAAAATGATCTGGTATTCCCATATCTTTAAGAGCTCTTCACACTTTGTTATGATCCACACAATCTAAGACCTGAGATTAATTGACCAAACAGAGGTAAATGTTTTTCTAGAATTCCCTTCTTTCTCTAAGATCTAGTGAATGTTGGCAATTTGATCTCTGGTTCCTCTGTGTTTTCTAAACTCAGCCTGGGCATCTGGAGACTCTTGACTCATGTAATTAAGTTTGAGAGTTGGACTGTAAAGAAGGCTGAGAGCCGAAGAATCGATGCTTTTGAACTGTGGTGTTGGAGAAGACTCTTGAGAGTCCCTTGGACTGCAAGGAGATCCAACCAGTCCATTCTGAAGATCGGCCCTGGGATTTCTTTGGAAGGAATGATGCTGAAGCTGAAGCTCCGGTACTTTGGCCACCACATGCGAAGAGTTGACTTATTGGAGAAGACTCTGATGCTGGGAAGGATTGGGGGCAGGAGGAGAAGGGGACAACAGAGGATGAGATGGCTAGATGGCATCACTGACTCGATGGGCGTGAGTCTGGGTGAACTCCAGGAGTTGGTGATGGACAGAGAGGCCTGGTGTGCTGCAATTCATGAGGTCGTAAAGAGTTGGACATGACTGAGCAACTGAACTGAACTGAATGACAATAGTAATTGATGTTTATCAGTTTTCACAATCAATAATCAGACAAAAAAGATTATTAAAATCATAAGCCATGGTTGGAAGGCATCACCGACTCGATGGACATGAGTTAGAGGAGGCTCCAGGACTTGGTAATGGACAGGGAAGGTGGCGTGCTGCAGTCTATTGTGTCACAAAGAGTCAGACACGACTGACGGACTAAAATGAACTAAATTGAAAATAGCATGCCATAATGGCCACAATATAAACTTAACAATGGAAAATAATTACACACAATTTGGGGAGTGGCTAAAACAGTAAAGAACCTGCCTGCAATGCACGAGACCAATTTTTGATCCCTGGGTGGGAAAATCCTCTGGAGAAGGGAATGGCTACCTACTCATGTATTCTTCTCTGCAGAATTCCATGGACAGAGGAACCTGGCCAGCTGTATTCCATGGGATTACAGAGTTGGACATGACTGATCAACTAACATTTTCATTTTCCCTTTCAGGAGTTAAGTAGAGTTGTGTTAAGTGCATATCAGTTCAGTTCAGTTGCTCAGTCATATTCAACTCTTTGCGACCACATGGATTGCAGCATGCCAGGCTTTCCTGTCCATCACCAGATCCCGGGGAGCTGCTCAAATTCATGTCCACTGAGTCAGAGATACCATCCAACCATCTCATCTTCTGTCATCCCCTTCTCCTACTGCCTTCAATCTTTCCTAGCATCACGTTTTTTTCCAGTGAGTCAGTTCTTTGCATCAGGTGGCCAAAGTACTGGAGTTTTAGCTTCAGCATCAATCCTTCCAATGAATATTCAGGACTGATTTCCTTTAGGATTGACTGGCTGTATTTCCTTGCAGTTCACGGGACTCTCAACAGTTTTCTTGAATACCACAGTTCAAAAGTACTAATTCTTCAGCACTCAGCTTTATTATGGGCCAACTCTCACATTCACACATGATTATTGGAAAAGCCATAGCTTTGACTAGACAGATCTTCGCTGGCACAGTAATGTTTCTGCTTTTTAATATGCTGTCTAGGATGGTCATAGCTTTTCTTCCAAGGAGCAAGAATCTTTTAACTTCATGTCTGCACTCACCATCTATAGTGATTTTGGATCCCCCAAAAATAAAATCTCTCACTGTTTTGATTTTTTCTCCACCTATTTTTCAAGGAGTGATGAGACTGGATGTCATGATCTTAGTTTTCTGAATGTTGAGTTTTAAGCCCAATTCTCACTCTCCTCTTTCACTTTCATCAAGATGTTCTTTAGTTCTTCTTCACTTTCTGCCATAAGGGTGGTATCATCTGCATATCTGAGGTTACTGATATTTTTCCTGGTAATCTTGATACCAGCTTGTGCTTCATCCAGCTTGCATTTCACATGAAATAGTCTGCATACAAGTTAAATAAGAAAGGTGACAATATACAGCCTTGACATACTCCTTTCCTGATTTGGAACCAGTCTGTTGTTCCATGTCCAGTTCTAAATGTTGCTTCTTATCCTGCATAAAGATTTCTCAGGAGGCAGGTGAGGTAGTCTGGTATTCCTATCTTTTGAATAATTTTCCTTAATTTGTTGTGATCCACACAGTCAAAAGCTTTGGAATAGTCAATAAAAGAGAAATATGTTTTTATAGAACTCTCTTGCTTTCTCNATGTTGCTTCTTATCCTGCATAAAGATTTCTCAGGAGGCAGGTGAGGTAGTCTGGTATTCCTATCTTTTGAATAATTTTCCTTAATTTGTTGTGATCCACACAGTCAAAAGCTTTGGAATAGTCAATAAAAGAGAAATATGTTTTTATAGAACTCTCTTGCTTTCTCAATGATCCAAAAAATGTTGGATATTTGAACTCTGGTTCCTCTGCCTTTTCTAAATCCAGCTTGAACATCTGGAACTTCTTGGTTCTCATACTGTTGAAGCCTGGCTTGGATAATTTTAAGCATTACTTGCCAGTGTGTGAGATGAGTGCAATTGTGTAGTAGTTTGAACATTGCCTGGCATTGCCTTTCTTTATGTTTGGAATGAAATCTGATCTTTCCCAGTCCTGTGACCACTACTGAGTTTTCCAAATTTGCTGGCTATTGAGTATAGCACTTTCACAGCATCATCTTTTAGGATTTGAAATCGCTCAACTGGAATTCTATCACCTCCACTAGCTCTGTTCATAGTGATGCTTCCTAAGGTCCACATGATTTACCTTCCCAGGATGTCTAGCTCTATGTGAGTGATCACATCATCATGGTTATCTGGATCATGAAGATCTTTTTTGTATAGTTTTCTGTGTAGTCTTGCCACCACTTCTTAGTATTTTTGGCTTCCGTTAGGTCCACACCATTTCTGTCCTTTTTTGTGCTCATCTTTGCTCAAAGCTCTCCAAAAATGTTCACTTGGTATTACTAATTATCTTGAAGAGATTTCTAGTCTTTCCCACTTTATTGCTTTTCTCTATTTCTTTACATTGATCATTGAGAACCACTTTCTTATCTCTCCTTGCTATTCTTTGAAACTCTGCATTCAAATATATATATCTTTCCTTTCCTTCTTTGCATTCAGCTCCCATCAGGAAGCTTCCTTAAGCCTCCCATCCAGAAGCACACATAAGCCTCTTATCCTTATATATCAGAGGGCAGA
>SJYA01001018.1:339425-385823 GCA_006410615.1 Neotragus moschatus
CTTTTCTCCTTTGCATTCAGCTCCCATCAGGAAGCTTCCTTAAGCCTCCCATCCAGAAGCATGCATAAGCATGCTTATCCTTATATATCAGAGGTCAGACACAATGAAAACCACAATCACAGAAAACTCATCACATTGACCACAGCCTTGTCTAACTCAATGAAACTATGAATCATGCCATGTAGGGCCCCCAAGATGGACAGATCATGGTGGAGAATTCTGGCAAAACATGATCCATTGGAGAAGGGAATGGCAAGTCACTTCAGTATTCTTGCCTTGAGAACCCCATGAAGAGTATGAAAAGGCAAAAATATATGACACTAAAAGATGAACTTCCCAGGTAGGTAGGTGTCCATTATGCTACTGGAGAAGAGTGGAGAAATAATTCCAGAAAGAATGAAGAGATGGAGCCGAAGCAAAAACAATGCCCATTTGTGGATGTGACTGGTGATAGAAGCAAGATCCAATGTTGTAAAGAGCAGTATTCCATAGGAACCTGAAATGTTAGACCCATGAATCAAGGCAAATTTGAAGTGATCAAACAGGAGATGTCAAGTGTAAATACTGACATTTTGGGAATCAGTGAACTAAAATGGGCGAATTTAACTCAGATAAATAGGTAAAAAACTCAGATGGCCACTATATCTACTACTGTTGGCAAAAATCCCTTAGAAGAAATGGAATAGCCCTCATAGTAAACAAGAGTCCGAAATGCAGTATTTGGAGGCAATATCAAAAATGGCAGAATGATTTCTGTTCATTTCCAAGGCAAACCATTCAATATCATAGTAATCCAAGTCTACAACCCAACCAATAATGCTGAAGAAGCTGAAGTTGAATGGTTCTACAAAGGACTACATGACCTTCTAGAACTAACACCAAAAAACGTGTTATAGGGGACTGGAATGCAAAGTAAGAACTCAAGAGATACCCAGAGTAATGCAAATTTGGCCTTGGAGTGCAAAATGAAGCAGCACAAAGACTAACAGAGTTTTGNGCTGAAGAAGCTGAAGTTGAATGGTTCTACAAAGGACTACATGACCTTCTAGAACTAACACCAAAAAACGTGTTATAGGGGACTGGAATGCAAAGTAAGAACTCAAGAGATACCCAGAGTAATGCAAATTTGGCCTTGGAGTGCAAAATGAAGCAGCACAAAGACTAACAGAGTTTTGCCAAGAGAACGCACTGGTCATAGCAAACACCCTCTTCCAACAACACAAGAGAAGACTCTACACATGGACATCACCAGATGGTCAACACCGAAATCAGATTGATTATATTATTTGCAACCAAAGATGCAGAAGCTCTATACAGTCAGCAAAAACAAGACTGGGAGCTGACTGTGGCTCAGATCATGAAATCCTTATTGCCAAATTCAGACTTAAATTGAAGAAAGTAGGGAAAACTGCTACACCTTCTAAGTATGACGTAAATCAAATCCCTTATGATTATACAGTGGAAGTGAGAAATAGATTTCAGGGGTTGGATCTGATAGACAGATTGCTTGAAGAAGTATGAACAGAGGTCCATTGCATTGTACAGAAGACCACCCCCAGGAAAAAGAAATGCAAAAAGTCAAAATGGCTTTCTGAGGAGGCTTTAAAAATACCTGAGAAAAAAAAAGAGATGTGTATTTATGTACATTTTTTCATCTGCTCATCCAGTCTGTGTCTGGTCAGTGCATTTAATCCATTATATTTAAGATGATTATCAATATGCATTATTCTATTAATATTACTATTTTCTTAATTTGGGGCTTTGGGTTTATTTTGTGTAGGTCTTTCACTTCTCTTGTTTCCTGCCTAAAGATGTTCCTTAGTGTTTGTTGTAAAGCTGGTTTGGTGCTGTTGAATTCTTTTGCTTATTTATAAAGCTTTTGATTTCTCCTTCAGATTTTAACAAGAGTCTTGTTGGATCGAGTATTCTTGGTTGTAGGTTCCTCCCTTTCATCACTTTAAATATATCATGCCATTCCCTTCTGGCTTGTTGAGTGTGTTGAAAAGTCAGCTGACAATATTATAGGTGTTCCCTTGTATGCCATTTGTTGCCTGTGACTCTCTGCACTTCCAGGACTTGGTCGACTATTTCCTTTCACATGTTAAGGAAGTTTGCATCCACTGTGTCTTAAAATATTTTCTTGGGTTCTTTCTCTCTTCTCCTTCTGGAAACCCTATAATGTAAATATTGGTGCATTTAATGTTGTCTCAGAGGTCTCTTAGGCTGTCTTCATTTTTTTTTCTCTCCTTTTTTTTTTTTTTCCTATATTCTCTTCTGTACCAGTGTTTTCCATCTTTCTGTCCTCAGGTCATTTATTTGTTCTGTCTCAGTTACTCTGGTACCAATTTCTTCTAGTGTAGTATCCATCTCTGTTTGTTCTTTAGTTCTTCTAAGTCTTGGAAAACATTTCTTGCATGTTCTCTGTTTTTCTGAGATCCTGGATCATGTCCACTATCATTAGTTTGATTTTTTTTTTTCTTTTTTTCCCTAGAGGATTCCCTATCTCCACTTCATTTAGTTGTATTTCCGGGGTTTTACCTTGTNTTTCTTCTTTTTTTTTTTTTTCTCTCCCTTTTTTTTTTTTTTTTTTTCTATATTCTCTTCTGTACCAGTGTTTTCCGTCTTTCTGTCCTCAGGTCATTTATTTGTTCTGTCTCAGTTACTCTGGTACCAATTTCTTCTAGTGTTGTATCCATCTCTGTTTGTTCTTTAGTTCTAAATCTTGGAAAACATTTCTTGCATGTTCTCTGTTTTTCTGAGATCCTGGATCGTGTCCACTATCATTAGTTTGATTTTTTTTTTTTTTTTCTTTTTTTCCCTGGAGGATTCCCTATCTCCACTTCATTTAGTTGTTTTTCTGGGGTTTTACCTTGTCCCTTCATCTGGGGCAAAATCCTCTGCTTTTTCATCTTGATTAACTTTCTGTAATGTGGTTTTCATTCTAGCTGCTGTGGGGTGTCATTCTCCTGGCTTCTTCTGAATGCCTTCTGGTAGATGAGGCTAAGAGACTTATGTAAGCTTCCTGGTGGGGCAGTCTGATGATTTGAAAAATTATGTCTTGCTATGATAGTCAGGGATGTGTCAGTAAAGCTTTAATCTAATTATGTATTGATGATTTAGGTTGTGCTCTCTCCCTGTTAGTTGTTTGGCCTGAGGTGACCCAGCTCTGGGGTCTACTGGCTCTATTGTATGGTTAATGGTAACATCCAAGAGGACTTATGCCAAGGGGAAACTTCCATGAGTGCTGCTGCAAGGGCCCCTGTCATTGTGGTGAGCCACTGCTGACCGNGTGAACTCTGGGAGTTGGTGATGGACAGGGAGGCCTGGCATGCTGCAATTCATGGGGTCACAAAGAGTCCGACATGACTGAGCGACTGAACTGAACTGAATAATGAGCGATGTTAAGCATCTTTTCATATGTTTGTTAGCCATCTATATGTCTTCTTTGGAGAAATGTCTGTTTAAGTCTTTTCCCCACTTTTTAATTGGGTTGTTGTTTTTCTGGCATTGAGTTGTATGAGCCGGTTGGATATTTTGGAAATTAATTATTTGTCCATTGTTGCATTTGCTATTATTTTCTCCCATTCTGAGGGTTGTCTTTTCTCCTTATAGTTTCCTTTGCTGTGCAAAAGCTGTTAAGTTTAATAAGGTTCTGCTTGTTTACTTGTGTTTTTATTTCCATTACCCTAGGAGGTGAGTCATAGAGGATCTTGCTTTATGTCGTCGAGTGTTCTGCCTGTGTTTTCCTCTAAGAGTTTTATAGATTCTGGTCTGACATTTAGGTCTTTAATCCATTTTGAGTTTATCTTTGTATATGGTATTAGTTCAGTTCAGTTCAGTCGCTCAGTTGTGTCCAAATCTTTGCGACCCCATGAACCACAGCACACCAGGCCTCCCTGTCCATTACCAACTCCTGGAGTCCACCCAAACCCATCCATTGAGTCAGTGATGCCATCCAACCATCTCATCCTCTGTCATCACCTTCTCCTCTCGCCCTCAATCTTCCCCAGCATCAGGGTCTTTTCAAATGAGTCAGATTTTTGTATCAGGTGGCCAAAGTATTGGAGTTTCAGCTTCAACATCAGCTCTTCCAATGAACACCCAGGACTGATCTCCTTTAGGATGAACTGGTTGCATCTCTTTGCAATCCAAGGGACTCTCAATAGTCTTCTCCAACACCACAGTTCAAAAGCATCAATTCTTCGGCACTCAGCTGTCTTCACAGTCCAACTCTCATATCCATACATGACCACTGGAAAAACCATAGCCTTGACTAGACAGACCTTTGTTGACAAAGTAATGTCTCTGCTTTTCAATATGCTGTCTAGGTTGGTGATAACTTTCCTTCCAAGGAGTAAGTGTCTTTTAATTTCATGGCTGCAATGAATCACCATCTGCAGTGATTTTGGAGCCCAGAAAAATAAAGTCAGCTACTGTTTCCCCTCTATTTGCCATGAAGGATGGGACCAGATGCCATGATCTTAGTTTTCTGAATGTTGAGCTTTAGGCCAACTTTAAAATCCTCCTCTTGCACTTTCATCAAGAGGCTCTTTAGTTCTTCTTCACTTTCTACCATAAGGGTGGTGTCATCTGCATATCTGAGGTTACTGATATTTCTCCCAGCAATCCTGATTCCAGCCTGTGCTTCCTCCAGCCCAGCGTTTCTCATGTATAGTGTTAGGAAGTGTTCTAATTTCATTTTTTTACAGGTAGCTGTCCAGCTTTCCCAGCACCATTTATTGAATAGGCTGTCTTTGCCCTGTTGTATATTCTTGCCTCCTTTGTCAAAAACAAGGTACCCATATGTGCATGGGTTTATCTCTTGGCTCCCTATCTTGTTCCTTTGGTATATATCTCTGTTTTTGTGCCAGTACCATACTGTCCTGATGACTGCAGCTTTGTAGTATAATCTAAAGTCAGGAAGGTTGATTCCTTCAGCTCCATTCTTCTTTCTCAAGACTGGTCTGACTATTTGGGGTCTTTTGTTTTTCCATATGAATTGTGAAAAATGCCATTGATAATTTATAGGCATCACATCAAACCTGTAGGTTGCGTTTGGTAGTATAGTCATTTTCACAATATTGATCCTTCCTACCCAGGAACATGGAATATCTCTCCATCTATTTATGTCATCTTTGATTTCTTTCATTAGTGTCTTATAATTTTCTGTGTACAGTTCTTTTGTCTCCTTAACTAAGTTTATTCCTAAATATTTAATTCTTTTTGTAGCAGTGGTGAATGGGAGTGATTCCTTAATTTCTCTTTCTGATTTTTCTCTGTTAGTCTATAGAAATGCAAGTGATTTCTGTATATTGATTTTGTATTCTGCAACTTTGCTAAATTCACTGATCAGCTCTTGTAATTTTCTGGTACTATCTTTAGGGTTTTCTATGTCCAGTATCATGTCATCTGCAAACAGTAAGAGCTTTACTTCATTTACAATCTGGATCCCTTTTAAGAAATAAAGTATATACATTTAATAAAAATGCTTTATAAGAACAAAGTGCATGTGTGCTAAGTCGCTTCAGTCATGTCAGACTCTTTGTGACCCTAAGGACCATAGCCCACCAGGCTCCTCTGTCCATGGGATTTTCTAGGCAAGAATACTGGAGTGGGTTGCCATGCCCTCCTCCAGGGGATCTTCCCAACCCAAGGACTGAACTCACATCTCTTACGTCTCCTGCATTTGCAGGCAGGTTCTTTACCACTAGCACCGCCTGGGAAGCCATAAGAAGGAAGGCATCAATTACTTGTCATGATTAATCCTTGAACAAAATTTTCTACAGTTTTTTTTTCCCAGCTGTTGCAAAAGGGTTCTGACTATATATTAGTTGGAAGAAATGGAAAGGAATAATTACCTGTGTCATCTCCAAATAATTTTCTCTGGCCCTTCATTTTCAATTAACTCTGTTTATTATTTGATAACTTTGAGATGAACTTTGGAAGCAATTTTTTGTTTCAGAGATGACAATGTTTTGATTGATAATGACTGTCTGGTTTTACTGATATTTTAAAAGAAAATATTTAAAATTCATCCTCATTTTCTTTAATTTTATTATGTGTCAATGAAGATTCCCAAATAGAGCTGTATCCGTTTCAAAATTAGTATTTTTACATTCTATTTGTACAGAAAATCTTTGCACTGGGGATAAAAACTCATTCTTAAATAGAAGTTTTCCACTTCTACATTATGGTTACTCACTGAGACTCTCATAAACACAAACCTGTCTGGGAATAGTTATCTTTCTGTATAAATTGAGTTTTGGGGTCATTGTTCTTGATCTCAAATCATAAGTGATTCAATAATTTTTTATGAGCTAAATTAAATTTTTTGAAAAACAATAATTTTTTTCAAAACAATAGAACACTGTTATCACACAAGCAAAAAATCATTATGTAGGGGGTTACAGTCCATGGGCGTCACAAAGAGTTGGACATGACTGCACGACTGTACAACAACAAGGGCGTTACAAATATCACTACACAAAAGAGTAGCAGTTTCCAACCATCATTGTTATGGTTCATTTGCTGTGGTGACCCAATCTCTCTCTCACAAAAGTTAGTTTTGTTTTGAGAATTCCAAGGTTATCCTTGAGAGAAGTAGAAACATGCTGTAGTATCAAAAACCTGAGGTTAGAATTATCATAATTAAATTTCTGATCAGTGAACAATCAAGAAATATTTCCAAGTTAAGACCAGGCAACAGTATGACACAGAGCATAACACCATCGACACAGCATCTCCATCATCAACTCATGCTTCATACTCGGATAGCAGCCAGCTTGGGTTATAAAGTAACCTTGGGAATGGAGGTTCACCCTCAACAGAACAAGAAAAAAGGACCCTGGATCCCTGACACAGGGGCAGCCAAACTAGCCTTGAATTGACTACTTCAAGACATTTACAAGAGAGAAAATACTTTTTCTAGGTCATTGTTATCTGAGATTTTCTGCCACACAGAGTCAAGCTGAAAAGACAAAATTCTGTGTACCAAGTATGCTGCTTCAAACACAGAACCGGAACTATGTGGTACTGGTTCAGTGAAAGTAGCTGGAATACTTTCTACGGGCTGGAAAGGTAGCAACCCTTCTTACGGCTTTTGTTGTTGTGCAGTTGCTAAGTCACTCTTTTGTGATCTCATGGACTGTGGCCCACCAGACTCCTCTGTCCTTTGGATTTCCCAGGCAAGAATACTGGAGTGGGTTGCCATTTCCTTCTCCCAACCCAGGGATCTTCCTGACCCAGGGATCAACCCACATCTCCTGCATTGGCAGGCAGATTCTTTATCACTGAGCCATCAAGGAAGGCTCTTTGGTCTCAGAAAATATTTAATAAAACTGTTACTTACAATAACTCAGAATGTAGACCATTTGCTAGTTAAGAATGTGGTACTTGGAAAACGGTCAGAAAATATAAGAATACTTGTTGGCTATGTCAAATTCTTACAAGCTTCAGTTACAGCTAGCCAGACTTCAAGCAAAGCTGGAAAGGACTTCAGTTCTGCTGAGAGAGAGCTACTCTGCTGATGGCCTGCAAACAAAGGGAACTGAAAATCTGATCACTTAGGACTTCCCTGGTGGCTCAGCGGGTAAAGAGTCGGCCTGCAATGCGGGAGAACCATGTTCAATCCCTCACTTGGGAAGATCCCCTGGAGTAGAAAATGGCAACCCACTCCAGTATTCTTGCCTGGAGAAGTCCATGGACAGAGGAGCCTAGTCCTACAGTCCTACAAGGCTACAGTCCTTGGTGTCACAAAGAGTCGGACACGACTAAGTGACTAATGTGACTAACACTTTCACTGCCTAGAAACCACAATCTTAACAGTACATATACCCTATCTTACCAAAGTTGCTAAAGAGATGGATTTAAGACTTTTACCTTCTCCAACCTGTCCGTTGCTTTAGTTGACTCCCTAGTTACCATTAGCTGAGTGAGGAGAAATGAGAAGAACTCAAAGGCTACCAAGAGATACCAGAGTTTTCATGCAAAAAAAAAAAANACCAAAGTTGCTAAAGAGATGGATTTAAGACTTTTACCTTCTCCAACCTGTCCGTTGCTTTAGTTGACTCCCTAGTTACCATTAGCTGAGTGAGGAGAAATGAGAAGAACTCAAAGGCTACCAAGAGATACCAGAGTTTTCATGCAAAAAAAAAAAATTATGTCTACACAAGTATTTGGCTGTCATTACTTACATATGGAACTGACCAGTGGCAAATAGACTGGAAGTGTACTAGATTACAGAGCACTCTATTGCCAAAGAATTCCCACAAGACCAGCTTGTGAAAGGCTGAGACTGTTCTATTCCAATAACACACTGGGCATCTAAATCTCAACCAACAGAAAGTAAGGATACAGTAGCCTCTCCAGCAGCTGCCTCACTGGAAGATAATGAAATCTTACCATGGAAGATAGCGAACAATGAAGAATCTCCCAGAGGGCAGTGGCAGGGCTAAAGAGGATGATGGGCAAGGGAGTTCCTCCAGGGAAGCAGAACCAGGAATTCCAAAGGGGGTGGGGTGAGGAAGGGCTAATCTAGAACTTACCCTCCTCCCAGAGAAGACAGTCTTTCCTACTTCTGTATATTGGAATTTGGGGAATGCTGGTTCTTCCCTTTACCAAATGGGTGTTTCTATCTTGCTCCTATATCACCATGGTATATGATAAGAGAAGCAAATAACTTATCCTTCAGTTTGTAGCTCATTGAACCAAGAGGAGCCACATTTAGAACTGGTAGAAAAGACTGTACATTGTTCAAATCCTAGACTTCGGGCTTTGATCTGACTGAGACTTTGATATTGTCTCTCTTAGGAAGATAGCAGCGAATGTATTATTTACACAGGAAGAAGGGTATACAGAGCAGACACTGGCAAAGACTGATGGTTGTTCCCCAACAGGTTCTGTAGCAAGAGAACTCTTGATTTGTATCTACTCATTCAGCCACCTGAAATAAAAGCTACACTTTCCAGACTTCCCTGTAGTTAAGTACAGGGTCTTTAAGCCATGTGACTACATTCTTATCAAAAGGATGCAGATAAAAGTGGCACACACGTTTCTAAGATGCAACCTTAAAGGGAGAAGACATACTCTTCTCTTTCCTTGTCTTCCTCCGAGTTAGTGGAATACAGACCTAGTGAATGGAACTCCAGGATCAGGAGTGATTTTGTGAATGGAGGTCATACAGAAGAAGCCTGGGTCTCTAACACTGTTAAGTGTTACATCCTGCCTGGAACTCCTATCTCTAGACCTGCAATGTTCCATATACTACTCTTCAGCCATATGTGGCCATCAAGCATTTGGAATATAGCAAATTCAAACTGAGCTTAAAGTGTAAAACGCATATCAGACTTCTATAAAAAATGGAAAAATCTCAATAATTTTATATTGGTTACATGTCTAGCTATAACATTTTGTATATATTAAGTGACTAAAATACATCACTAAAATTAATTACAATGGTTTCTTTTTACTTTTTTAACATTGCTGCTAGAGAATTTTCAATTACATATGTGATCTGCACTGTACTTCTATTGAACAGCCTTGTACTAAACTTTTATGGGGGGGAAATCTTCTTTCTTCAGTTCAGTTCAGTTGCTCAGTTGTGTCCGACTCTGTGACCCCATGAATCGCAGCATGCCAGGCCTCCCTGTCCATCACCAACTCAGATTCATGTCCATTGAGTCAGTGATGCCATCCAGCCATCTTATCCTTGGTCGTCCCCTTCTCCTGTCCCCAATCCCTCCCAGCATCAAAGTTTTCCAATGAGTCAACTCTTCCCATGAGGTGGCCAAAGTACTGGAGTTTCAGCTTTAGCATCATTCCCTCCAAAGAAATCCCAGGGTTGATCTCTTTCAGAATGGACTGGTTGGATCTCCTTACAGTCCAAGGGACTCTCAAGAGTCCTTCTCCAACACCACAGTTCAAAAGCATCAATTCTTCAGCGCTCAGCCTTCTTCACAGTCCAACTCTCACATCCATACATGACTATTGGAAAAACCATAGCCTTGACCAGATGGACCTTAGTCGGCAAAGTAATGTCTCTGCTTTTGAATATGCTATCTAGGTTGGTCATAACTTTTCTTCCAAGAAGTAAGCGTCTTTTAACTTCATGGCTGCATTCACCATCTGCAGTGATTTTGGAGCCCAGAAAAATAAAGTCTGACACTGTTTCTACTGTTTCCCTATCTATTTCCCATGAAGTGATGGGACCAGACGCCATGATCTTTGTTTTCTGAATGTTGAGTTTTCAGTCTCCTCTTTCACTTTCATCAAGAGTCTTCTTTCTTAAGCCCTTGTTATTTCAGATTTTCTGTCATTCACAATTGAACTTCATCATAACAAATTATATAAAATTTTTTAGAAAATTCTGTCTCACATCTCAGACCTCTCATCTGAATTCCAGATATATATTCTCAAACATCTACTTAACATTTCACCTTGGCTAACTCAGAGGCATTTCAAACCTACAGGTCTCATACTGAATTCGTGATCCTTTCCTACGTACACCCACATTCAAATCAGTTTCTCTTCCACTGTATTCTCAGTGAAATCACTGCCATCCATCCAGTTATACAAGCCAGGAGACTATGTATTGCAGTCTTTGACATTCACCTTTCCCTCACCCAGAATGCTCAATTCATCATGAAGTTCTAGAAAGTGAATCTGAACTATCTCTCTACTACTCCACTTTACTCCACCACCATGACCACTCTCTAGCCTTAACCATCTTCCTTTCTGGAATAGTCCCAGGTGGCACAGTGGTAAAGAATCTGTCTGTCAATGCAGGAGACGCAAGAAATGCAGGTTCAATCCCTGGGTTAGGAAGATTCTCCCGGAGAAGGAAATGCCAACCGGCTCCAGTATTCTGGCCTGGAAAGTTCTATGGAAAAATGAGCCTGGTGAGCTTCAGCCTATGGGGTTGCAAAGAGTCAGACAAAACTGAGCATATACAACACACCTTCCTTTCTACTCTGATCTACTATGATAGTGTCATCCAGCCTCTTCATACCAGTACCTTTTTCATGCTGGCAACAGAATGTTCTTTTCTGAAACTTAATCTGGTCACATAAGCCTCAGGTTTAAAAACTTTGGATGGCTTCTTATTGTTCTTAAGGTAAAAGCCAGTCTCCATTTAAAGGGCCATAATACTCTACATTGTCTAGCCCACTCATCCCTTACTCTCTGTAATCCTGCCACTTGAAATGTGCCATGCTGTCTCATGTCAGAGGGCCTTTGCTTATTGGTGTCTCCCCATCTGTGTTTCAGGGCCTTCCGTTCATCTTCTCTTTGCCCAGTTGACTCCCATTCATACTCTGGAAACTAGGAAAGCTTTTTCTGATCTCCTGTATATTATATATGAACATTATATACTCTCACGGAATTATATTTCTCTCTCTTAGATGCCAGTCTTACCTTGTAACTATATATTCACTTTCATTTATGTCTGTCTGTGAAAATTGCAAATGTCTGTTTTGGTTTTCTATTGTATTTTCAGTGCTTAGCACAATTCTTGGCTAAAAATAACAATCCCAAAGAAGGGCAATGCCAAAGAATGTCCAAGCTATTGCACAATTGCATTCATTTCTCATTATAGCAAGTGAAAGTGAAGTCACTCAGTAGTGTCCAACTCTGTGCAACTCCGTGGACTGTGGCCTACCAAGATCCTCTGTCCATGGGACTTTTCCAGGCAAGGGTACTAGAGTAGGTTTCCATTTCCTTCTCCAGGGGATCTTTCCAATCCTGGGATTGAACCTGGGTCTCCTGCATCTGATACAGATACTTTACCACCTGAGCCACCAGGGAAGCCCATTCTAGCAAGGTAATGTTCAAAATCCCCCAAGCTAGGCTTCAACAGTACACGAAGTGAGAATTTGCAGATGTACAAGCTGGATTTAGAAAAGGCAGAGGAACCAGAGATCAAATTGCCAACATCGGTTAGATCAAAGAAAAAGCAAGAGAATTCCAGAAAAACATTCGGCTTTTACTGTATGGATCACAACAAACCGGAAAATTCTTCAAGAGATGGGAATACCAGATCANGAAGTGAGAATTTGCAGATGTACAAGCTGGATTTAGAAAAGGCAGAGGAACCAGAGATCAAATTGCCAACATCGGTTAGATCAAAGAAAAAGCAAGAGAATTCCAGAAAAACATTCGGCTTTTACTGTATGGATCACAACAAACCGGAAAATTCTTCAAGAGATGGGAATACCAGATCACCTGACCTGCCTCCTGAGAAATCTGTATGCAGGTCAAGAAGCAACAGTTAGAACTGGACATGGAACAACAGACTAGTTCAAAATTGGGAAAGGAATATCAAGGCTGTATATTGTTACCCTGCTTATTTAACTTATATGCAGAATACATCATGAGAAATGCTGGGCTGAATGAAGCACAAGCTGGAATCAAGATTTCAGGGAGAAATAACAATAATGTTAGATACACAGATGACACCACCCTTATGGCAGAAAGCAAAGAGGATCCAGAAAGCCTCTTGATGAAAGTGAAAAAGGAGAGTGAGAAAGCCAGCTTAAAACTCAACATTCAGAAAACTAAGATCATGGCAACTGGTCCCATCACTTCACAGCAAAAAGACGGGGAAACAATGGAAACAGTGAGAGGTTTTATTTTCTTGGCCTGCAAAGTCACTCCAGATGGTGACTGCAGCCATTGAATTAAATGATGCTTGCTCCTTGGAAGAAAAGCTATGACAAACCAAGACAGCATATTAAAAAGCAGAGACGCCACTTTGCTGACAAAAGTGCATATAGTCAAAACTATGGTTTTTCTAGTAGTCATGCACGGATGTGAGAATTGAGCCATCAAGAAGGCTAAGTGCTGAAAAATCAATGCTTTCGAAATATAGTGTTGGAGAAGACTCTTGAGAGTCCCTTGGACAGCAACAAGATCAAACCAGTCAATTCTAAAGGAAATCAAACCTGAACATTCATTGGAAGGACTAATACTGAAGCTGAAGCTCCAATACTTTGGCCAGCTGATGGAAAGAGCCGACCCACTGGAAAAGACCTGATGCTGGGCAAGATTGAAGGCAGGAGGAGAAGAAGATGACAGAGGATGAAATGGTTGCATGACATCATTGACTCAGTGGACATGAGTTTGAGTGGAAGACAGTGAAGGACAGAGGAGCCTGGCAGGCTACAGTGCATGGGGTGGCAAAGAGTCGGACACGACCGAGCAACTAAACAACAAAAAGGACTCAACAAATATTGGTGAAAAGAGTTAATCCATTTGTATCTATTTTTTTCATTTGTAAATATTCTATTTGAAATACTTAGAATACAAAAAGAATCAGAAGCAATATAACATGGCATTTTAAGTTCATTTAATCTTATTTAAATAAAATAATTTTCTCAAAAACTATATTCTACCGAAGAAGAGCACATCACCAAAAAAAAAAAAAAAAAAGGCAGAAGACATATTATACTCTAAAAGTCAGGCGTCTCAGAACTTCTCAGGGAAGAAAATAAATCTCAGAAGTAATCTATAAGTTATTATGTATTATTATCAGTACCTTTCAAGGATTGCATTTAAGTCATCACAGTGGCCTGGGATATAAGTTTACCATCTACTTCAAGGACAAAAGCTTTTCCATATAGATATATACTAAGAGACATCTTTCTCACAAATATTCTGAGCTTGGGCCCAAAGTGAGCTAGCTCATTCAGGACTCAAAAGTACAAACATACATAGCCAGCCACCATCCATACCACTGAGTCTGGACGTCACAGTAAAATCCAGTGGCATTAAAATATGACAATGGACAATCGGGGGGACAGGGGGAACAGGCATGGAGGCATTAGATCTACAAGGCTGTTATAGCATTCAATATGATCAGAATTCAGAACAAAACAGATACAGTCACATCATAAAGTAGATATTCAGCTAAGAAGAAATGAAAAGCAAAACCTCAAATGTCAGGGGTTTCACTGAATTAAAGTTTAACTCTTGCCCACATGAAACCCTTTGAGGCTTGCTTTACTTTGCGGTCCACTTTCTAGACTCTGCTTTGGTATTACAACACCTCCTTATCAGCACATGCTTCCACAATACTGGTGATAAATGCCTCCTCCTGAGAGTGACATACATCACTTCTACACACAATACACAAGCCAAAGCTAACCACATGGCTACACCTCGTCTCATGGAAGTAAGCAAGTGCGATGCTCTTGCTTGCCTAAAAATAGAGGAGAAGAATAAGTAAATGAATAGCCATAATGCTATCCATAGAGCAATACAGTCATCCAGATTTGGGACAGTTTGTAGTTTGACCTTAATCTTTTAATATTTACAGTGAAAATTATGTGTGTGTGTCCATCAAGCAAAACTAATACATTGACATTATCTTATAGAAATTTATGACTTCTACTATTAATGACCACGTCAAATATTATTAAATTCAATAATAATTATTTTATTTTGTTTTGACTTTGCCTATGAATTTTCTAAGACAAAACCAAATAAAATAATTTTGTTATGATTTTATTTTTTATTTTTTGTAATACCCTTATTTTATTATTGGAAATTACTTAGACTGTCACAATACCACAAATCAGCCACAACAGTAATATTAACAAGTACACTTGAGCATCTATGGGCTTCCCTGGTGGCTCAGCTAGTAAAGAATCTGCCTGCAATGTTCATTGCCTGGGTTTAGAAAGATCCGCTGGAGAAGGGAAGAGCTACCCACCCCAGTATCATGGCCTGGAGAATCCCATGGACCATACAGTCCATGGGGCTGCAGAGTCCGACACGACTGAGTGACTTTCACTTTCACTTGAGCATCTCCTGTGTGGCAGACTTTTGTGCCTATTATTTACAGTCATTTTTAAAGTTTATTTAGTAATTTAATTAATGAAATTTTTAATTGAAGTATAGTTGATTTACAACATTGTATTAGTTTCAGGTGTATAACATAGTGCTTCAATATTTTTATAGATTATACTCCTCTAAATATTGGCAGATTCTCTGTGTTGTACAATATATCCCATAGATTATTTATTTTATAGGTAGTAGTGTGTACCTCTAAGTCCCCTACTTCTACTTCCCCCTTCTCCCCCCATCCCACTGGTAACCACTAGTTTGTTTTCTATATGTATGAGTCTGTTTCTGTTTTGTTATATTTATTCATTCCTTTTAATGTTTAGATTCCAGATTTAGATATGTGATAAAGTGCAGTATTTGTCTTTCTGTGTCTGACTTATTTCACTAAGCACAAAATTGTTGTGATTTTAGAAACTGTCTTTATTCAAAGCATAACCGTAATAAAGCTTAATCATAAACAGTGAATGAGATGTTGTCAAAAAGATCATTCCTGGACTTCTCTAACAGTCTAAGAATCCACCTGTCAATGCAGGGGACACAGGTTTGATCCTTGGTCCGGGAAGATTCCACATGCCATGGGACAACTAAGCCCATGCACCACAACTACTGAGCCCTGGTAGAGCTCAGTGCTCCCCAACAAGAGAAGCCACACCAATGAGAAGTCTACGCGCCACAACTAGAGAGGAGCCCCAGCTCTCCGCAACTGGAGCAAGTCTGCTGGAGCCACAAAGACTCAGCGCAGCCAAAAATAAATTAAATAAGCAAATAAAAATGTTAAAAGCCAATCCCTTCTGATGTTGAATTTTTATTAGAGATGGTGAAGTATCTACTTCAAAAGTGCATTCAAAAAATATTTATTTTGCAACCCTTTGCTGCTGTAACACTTTGGGGCCTGAATTTTTATTTTCATCGGTTTAAAGATATATTTTTTATTTCTGCTGAATTTTGTCACTAGAGATACCTATTACTAAAAAATACTTCTGGTGGGTCAAATCATATCTTAAATGCAAATAAAGAGGAGACAATAAGAAACACAAAAAGGAAGGCTTTAGGGACTTCCCTGGTGGTCCAGTGGTTAAGACTCTGCACTTCCAACCCAGGGGCACAGGGTGGATCCCTGGTCAGCTTGCCATGCAGTGTGGCCAAAAAAAAAAAAAAAAAAAAAAAAAGTTGCAGGGAAGGTTTAAGAAAGACAGGAAGAAAAGAATACTTAGAAACTGCTTGTTGGGAAACTGTCCTCCATGGGTCTCTCACATTTCTGCCTATTGTGCAAGCAAAGGAACTGACTCCCCTGACCCACACGCCACTGGATAATCTTTTCAAGGATGTTTGTAAGAGAACAGCCTTGGAAGAATGAAGGAGTATGTCTCTTTGGAGCAGAGGGCAGGTTTGTTTGTTGCACAGCACAATTAAGATAATGTTGGGCAAAGGTTTCAGTTTCCTTATAATTGGCTGGGGGTTCCTAAGCTCAGGGTCCCTCCGCTGTGATGGAACTCCCTGCTTGTGCAGTCTTTGCCTGGCCCACTGCACATCAGCTGCCTCAGGCTTGTGGGGGCACAAATTACCTGAACACAAAGCACGTGCCGCCTACACGTAACAGTCCCCCTTCTCTGATCTAGGAATCTCCTGTCTTTTGCCAGCATCTACACATTTAAATATAGGATTTCATCCACATTCTAGAAGCCATTTTAGATGCTTATGGTTCCCAAGTCTGTATCTCCGGTTCTATCCTGTCTTTAAGTCCTAGACCAGTTGAAATGCCTGTCAACTTGGCTATTTCAACAGGCACTTGAAAAAAAAAAAAAACCTGAAATAAATGCATCTTTTCACTCCTTCCTTGGGCTTCCCAGATGGCTCAGCAGTAAAGAATCCACCTGCCAATCCAGGGGACTTGGGCTCAATCCCTCGATTCCCCAGAGAAGGAAATGGCAACCCACTCCAGTATTCTTACCTGGAAAATCCCATCGACAGAGGAGCCTGGCAGACCAAGGTCCATGGGGTCACAAAGAGTCGGACATGATCAAGCAATTAAATGAAAACATTCCCTCCTTTCTTTTCATGTTAATGGAATCAACATCCTCAAATCTCTCAAGCAAAAAAACTGATTCTGGAGTCCCTCCTCTTCTTAGCCATCTACACCCAAATCCTACCTTTTTTTTTTTTTTTTTAGAAATACATTCTAAGTATGACCATTAGCCCCATTTCTACTGCCACTAATTAATTCAGGCTTTTCTGAATTCTATCTCAAATTAATGACACGGTGCTCTATCTGGTTTCTCAGTCTCACCTCCATTTCACCTCTACTCCATTTTCCTGCCACAATTATCTTCTTACCAAATGTGATTACATCCTTCCTTTTGTTTAACAGTTTCCCTTGATTTCCCACTAGCTGCTCTATAAAGGCCCAGATTCTTTTGTCTGGGTATGATGCCCTTCATGGTGTAACCAATATGCTGTTCCAATTTCATTTCCCACTCCCTACCGCAACCCCGAGGTCCAAGCCACAATGAGCTTCTCACATATCTTTTCAGAACGCGATGCCTTTGCACATTTTGTTCTCTTTGCCTGAAATGCCCTTTCTCCCTCTACTTCATACAGCAAATTTCCATTCTGTCCTCAAGAATATCAAGAGCTCACCTCCCACACAGATGTCGAGAATGGACTTTTGGACACAGCAGGGAAGGAGCGGGTAGGACGGACTGAGACAGTAACCCTGACATATATACGTTATCGTGTGTAAAACAGATAGCTAGCGGGAAGCTGCTGTATAACACAGGGAGCCCAGCATTCTGTGATGACTGAAAGGGATATGGGGGGTTGGGAAGGAATAGATATCTAATTATGACTGATTTGTGTCGTTATACAGCAGAAACCAACACAACATTGTAAAGCAGTGACTCTCCAATAAAAACATAAAATTTTAAAAGAGAAATAAAATAAGAAATGGAAAACTTTTTTATAAAAAGGACTCAGCTCCTCTCTCAAGCCATCCCTGATGTTCTTGGCGTCTACCACAGCACTTATTTCTGTGTATTCAATTTATTTCCTCACGCATTTACCTTTAGATTGAATTCTTTAAGAGTAAGGACCATAGGTTTTCATTTTTGAGTCCTAAACGCCTCTGCATAAGATCTTGAATGTGGCTCCAAAAAATGCTCATTAACTTAATAACAATTTCTTATGTTAAATCAGGGTTCAATGAATGCCTTAGCCTGGAGTGAATTCTTCAGCAACTAAATGCTGTTATTTTATATATTTTCCATATTCTATATTACATAAATTTTATTCTTGGAACCCTTTATTCTTTAGGTTACTTCATGCTCATGCTCAGTTGCTCAGTCATGTCCAACTCTGTGTCCCATGGAGTGTAGTTCACCAGGCTCCTCTGTCCATGGGATTTTTCAGGCAAGGATACTGGAGTGGGTTACCATTTCCTGCTCCAGGGGATCTTCCCAACCCAGGGATCAAACCCACATCTCTCATGTCTCCTGCATTGGCAGGCTGATTCTTTACCACCTAAACAAACATAGTAACTATCACATGGGGGAAAAAATACATTTAAATTTTATTCATTATTAAAAGTTTAAGAAGTTTGGGAAGGGAAATAAAGATGCTGTTAGCTAAATTAAAGATGAGGAGTATCTATGAATTATCTTTGCATACCTTGGGGTCATGAAAAATCAAGAATGTGACCATTTGACTAGATACAAATGTATTACTGATCACATCATTCCTTATAATATCCAGAATTTCATTAATAAAAAAGAATTTAATTTGAAGATCCCAAGAGATTACCCTGTATACAAAATTATATTCAGTCCTGAGTGTGGATTTCATTTGTTTGGGCCTTAGCATTTTACAGTCTACTGCAATATGTAGCTTGTCATTTTATCAAACAACAAATACCTCCTGCGCTATCTCAGAAACATGTCAAGGTCCTTGGGAACAGAGAACTTTTACTTATCCCTTCTCCTCTCCAGGTGAATCATTCTGAATACACCTTTGCTGAACTGTATTAAACGGAATGCTTCAGTCTTTCTTTACAAAATTCTAGATATTCTAATAAGGCATATTCATCAACTATCTGATATAATAAAACACATGTGCGTCAAAAAGAATGAAAAGATCTGCTTTTACTCTTGTACAATTTAGCAGAAATAAACAGAGAAATGTTTTTAGGCACTCTTCGGGCAGAGGCACCAGCAGAGTAATCGCAGACTCAGTCACTGGAGGCAAAAACAGTTTACTTCTGTCAACTAAAAGAGATAGTATATAACAGATCTAGGGAAAGGAGAAATATTTTTGCCTCACAGACTACAGAACTGTGAATACAAAAAGAACTAGACGCTGGGCAAAGCAAAAATAAGGTGTTTATTTATTATGGAGCCTTTTAAAAAGTTTTGGATATGTAAAACAAATAACTAAACCAAAAGATAACTTTGACAATATTTCCTAATGCCTGAAAATCCTTAAAAAATTAAAATTTAACAATGTGAGAAATGAAACACCATTTTAATAACACTGGCAAAATCATCAAGTTATAAGATGTCCCTCCAAGGTAATTTCGGTCAGTATTCAGCTGTAACCTCCATGAGTTTTATTTTTTTCTGAATGGGCCGGGCAGTGAAACCCACAAGATTTGCCCTCTGGGAGAGAGCCACTTAAAATACTGAGCTCTGCACACTCATCACACACAAGAAAGCAGTGAATCATTCATCTTCTAGCCAAAATTAAGCTGGGTAATTGCATGGCTATCAACCTTGACAGTTAATGTTTACATTCAGAATTTGGGGTAAAGGATAAGTGAGTTTTTAACAACAATGACAAAAATTATACGAAGTGAATTATTAATGACATTCTAACTGGAAAGAAACTAAATCTTTTTTTTTCTTTTTGATGGCACTAGTAAATGTTTTAAAGGTATATTACTTGTTTTTCAGCCTGTCTTTTTCTTGACCACAACCAGCACAGGATATAATAATTCTAAAATAACAACCTCCTAAGTTATGTTATTGTAGAGTAGTTTTACAGCCCAACCCAAAGCAAAATAAACATCAGTACGAAATTCTTCCCATGAATCAACCCAAGGAAAGATTGTCACTAAAGGCTCATACTAATTTTTAAATGCCTAAGAAAGGCAGAACTCTGAGGTATGACAGTTTCATTGCTAATTTATGTCATCCAAGCTTTCATCCAGTTGAGCAATTATTTAATTAGGAAATAATATCTTGAGAGTCTTATTGGCTCTAGTTGTAATCATTTACAAACTACTGATAAACTTAAGGATATTTCAAAGGGTAAAACTATTCATTTACTTAGTGCTACTGGTTGAAATTAAATGAAACCGAAATGCAATTTAGGTTTCATTTAAAATAGGTGACAAGTATTTTTTTCTTAATACAGAACATAGAGGTGATTGATTCATCATTATCTTTGTTTTCACAGTAGCCATTTAGTATTCAAGAAACTTAATATATTATGGGAGGTTGTACAATAGGAGCCATATTTCTGAAAATGAAAAATGTTGTTTTCATATATTCTTTCTGTTGGCTCTTAAATTCAAACATTTAGAGAAAATGTGTTTTCCTTGATTAAATGTCCTGACTCAGACAGAATTTAATAACAACTGTATTCTAAGCTGAATCATTGTTGCCTCGATGCTACATGGTGGCAACACATTAAATGTTTCATTCTTCCATGTACCCCACCCCCATCACAACCAAAGAAGTTCCTCTGGACTTGGTCATTCTTTGGAAATAAACAACTGATTAACTTAGTGATGAATATACAGGGCTTCCCTGGTGGCTAAGTGGTAAAGAGTCCACCTGCAATGTAGGAGAGGTGGATTCTATCCCTGGGTCAGGAAGATACCCTGGAGATGGAGATGGCAACCCACTCCAGTATTCTTGCCTGGGAAATGCCACGGACGAAGGATCCTGGGGGGCTACTGTCCATGGGGTTGCGAAGAGTCAGATATGACTTAGCAACTAAATAACAATAAACAACAAAGAACATACAGAGGTGAAACAAAAAATGAATAAAACATATTTTTAAAATTCTAACTGGTTATAATCACTATTTTCCAAGCTAGTCGTCTATTCTTTGATTAGCCGAGGTTGAGAAATTAAATATAGAGCACTTAAATCACACTTAGGAATCAATTCAGATATTTAAGTCACATAGGTTTGGGAAAGTATACTCTTATTTCAGAATTCTTATTTGAAAATTTAGATGCTTCATAATTTTGTCAACATTAAATGAGCTTTTATATTCCGTCAACTGCAGGGCCAATAACAAAGCTTTGTATTTAGCCTGGTGTCTTTCATCTTGGGCCTTTGAAACACTTTATGGGCCTTAATTGATTCCCACCACACCCCTCTGAGACAGGCTTGTACTGTTATCCCCTTTTTATAGTTGAGGAAATGAAGACAAAAAGAAATTAGTATGAGATTTGCCCACTGGCATAGGAAAAACCAGGGACTCACTCAGGGTGATTACAAAACTCCTCAACAGATAACCAAGCTGTTGGCTCTTTATTTTTCCTTCCTATCAGCATCAGTGGTTTAACCTTCTGCACAGAAAAAGTTTCTCATTTACCAGAGTTAAGCTGAACCACTTTCTCATTCTGAAAAATTTACATTGCCTCTTAGAAGATTTATTTTACTGTTTTCTTTTTGTTATAAAGTATATTTTTTATATTTTGCAACTAAATGTATAAATTGATACCCTGAGAATTATAGAATATGCCTTACTTTCAATGAGATATAAAACTTTCAGGACAGTTTGGATCATTTAGGGATAGAGTCCACAGAGCTATTCACCAGAAATCTTTATGTAATATTAGGATACAACCTCATGAAGTGACTCATCTGGGCTTGTTTAGGCTTGTGCGTTTTGGGAACTGAAGGTCTGCCATAAACCCAGTCATGACTAGTTTCCCTGTCTATTGAGTTATGTCTCACATTGACTCTGAAAGTAAAATGTGCGTATCCATTTTTCTATCAGAGCCCAATGGCACATGTCTGCTACTGAAGCGAAATCAAAGAAGAAAATGAACACTTTTTTTCCTTGCTTTTTCTGTTGAGACGTTCCAAAAAGTTTATCTTCAGGCTTAACCAAATCCAGCAGCTTTGCTTTTTTAGCTCTTCCATGACCAGCATGTCTTATTAAGAGAGATAATGCCCCTCTTTCAAAACAAAAATGTCTTGTCTAGATGGAAATGCTTATTGGGAGATATCTCTATTATTAGATTTATTTCAAGTTTGATTTTCTTGTGCTGTCCTACCAGCTCATTAAAAAATACCAGATCCTCATGCTTCCAACAAATGGTCTCTCTTCAGATTGAACTCTTCTTCTTTTCCCTGCTCAGCTTTGAATCATTTGTATAAAATATAATGTAGTGTTTACTGTTGAGGAAAAAGTAAAGAGAGGAACGGCAAAAACACACCATTTTAACTTTGAAACTTTTGAAACTACACTATTCAAGTATGTTATGCTCTTTACCTTTCATACCCACTCACTTTCCTTATATAATACCACCAGTTTTTATGTTTAGGACATTATTAATCATATGATAAAGCTTCCCTGGTGGCTTGAAGGTGAAGAATCTGCCTGCAATGTGGGAGACCCAGGTTCCATCCCTGGGTTGGAAGATCCCCTTGAGAAAGGAATGGCAACCCACTCCAGTATTCTTGCCTGGAGAATTCTATGGACAGAGGAGCCTGGCAGGCTATAGTCTGTGGGGAAGCAAATAGCTGGACATGACTGAGTGAGTAACACATACACACAATCAAATGTTACCAGCAGTAAACATTTTGTTTCAAAATTCTGCTATACTACACAGGGAACTCTGCTTAATATTCTGTAATAACCTAAATGAGAAAAGAATTTGAAATAAATACATGCATAACTGAATCACCCTACTATGTGCCTGAAACACAACATTGTTAATCAACTGTACTCCAGTATAAAACAAAAATATTTCAAAAAAGAGTAAAAAATTCTGCTCTCCTAAATTATAATAAAGATCACCATATTGTGTATAAAATATGTATATATACACATATGTACATCATATATTTTTGTTGTTGTTTAGTTGCTAAGTTGTGTCCAACTCTTTTGTGACCCCATGGACTGTAGCCTGCGGGGCTCCTCTGTCCGTGGGCTTTCCCAGGCAAGAATACTGGAGTGGGTTGCCATTTCCTTAACCAGAGGATCTTCTCTACTCAGGAATTAAAGCTGCATCTCCTGCACTGCAGGCGGATTCTTTACCCTGAGCCACCTGGGAAACCCATGTAAATATATATACATACATTTCAAGAAGAATAGCAAGACTTTTCAATATGAATGAATAATTTACTCTAAGTCTCAGGTTTGATAGAACCCTGTAGTTAGCAAATCTCAATTGCTAGATATTTTAAATATTTTCCAAAGTCCACCAGTGTGTACCTATTCAGTTTAGATATGTTATAAAATAATCTTTCCCTCTTAAAATAGAAAAACGTTTTATTTTCCTTAAATGAAACATTTCAATTGAAGGACACATCTTCTTTCAATATTTATTGCAGCTTATAATGGAATTCTTATTGTAAGGTTTGGATAGAATCAGTTATACCTACTTGTCAAATACTCCTAAATATTTACGTTACGGAGTACCTGATAAATCTGCCTGTTCTATTTGGTAGTTTAAATGAGGTCAATTTCACCATTTGGAGCTAAGCACCATTCAGCACCCTTATCTTGCTAACAGCTAATCTGAAGTAGTTAAGTAGTAATTTATTGACATTCCTCTTTTTAACTGATGCAGCAAGCATTACAAAACAGAAGAGAAAAAAAACCCCAATAACATGCAATAATCCTCACTGATTTCATGGTAGAAAGCTTGGCAAACTATTTTCAATTCAAAATAAACTTAAGACCATTTTCCTAGCGTTAGTGGATTCTTTCCTGTGCAGGACTAAAACATCACGGAGTATACTTAATAAACTGTGCAAGGAATGAAGGGTACTTCCCAGTAAAGAATCTGCCTACCATTACAGGAGACACAGGTGTGATTCCTGGGCGGGGAAGATCCCCTGGAGAAGGAAATGGCAACCCATTCCAGTATTCTCGCCTGGGAAATCCCACAGACCGAGGAACGTAGTGGGCTACATGGGGTCACAAGAGTTGGACTCAATTTAGCAACGAAACAACAAGAAGGAATGAAATCTTTTTGCTCTTACAGTGTTCACATCAGAAACAGAGCAGAGCACATTATATTCTTCTCTCATTGTAATAGAAACCCTGTTCAATCTCCCAGGTGACTCTCTGTTGCTGTATATCATGACTTTTAAGGATATAATGTGAATAATATGATACTTATTATTAGTAGTGGTAGTCTTTCTAGTAATCATTCTATTATGCCTTAATAAACCAGACTCACATGTGCTCCAGGCAAATGAGTTCAGCTTCAAAAGCGTTTTCATTATTTTTACTGAGAGCAACTCACCAAAACCTCCACCCTCTTTTCCAGAATCAGCTCTTTGTTGTTGTTTCTCTTTTGATTTACAGTGAATGAAAAGCTGCTCTAACATTATGGAGTTCTGCTCTTTACAGAAAACTAGCTCTGCTGGGGGGAAAAGTACATATATATTAATTAGTAGCTTATGAAGACATAATTATTTGAAAGCAGACAATATGAAATTCGATGAAGTAGATAATAAAGGAGGATATTTATTCACCATAAAGCATTTCTCTGGATCAAGCCATGTACTGGGCACTGGGGAGACAAGATGCAGACACAATCCTTGCTCTCAGGAACTGACAATCTGGTTAGATTAAATACAAATTGCTCTTCCTTTGCAGGTCATGATGGATCACTCATCCCCACCACCCCAATTCTAATATTTATCATTCTAGTTTGGGCATTTATCATTTTCTGCTTAGATCACCACAATGGTCTCAAAAAAGAGGCTAAATTGATTTAGCCTTTGGTAAATCCCCCTATTTTATCCTTCGTGGATTGCCTATTCATTCTACCTCTCCTTTAAAAAAAAATAATAATATTAAAGCAGGATTATGTAATTCTGCTCAAAAAGCTTAAGAATTAATGTCTTTGGAATAAAGTTCTAATTTCTTAACGCTTCTAAAATCTGATGGCAATCTACTCATCAGTTCTAACTGCTGTAATATCCCCATACTATAAGTTAAACTATAGAGCAAATCATTCCATATTTATGACATATTTTTTCCATATTTCCATATTCCTACCTTGGATAACACTGTTCCTTTGTTTAGAATTCCCTCTGTTGAAATCTTACCCATCTAAGGTTAAGTTCATGTTCCACTTCTACCATAAAGCCTACTCAGAATTCCTCTAGCCAAAACTACGCATGCAGGCACCCCCAAGCCACTCTTACTTCTGTGTGCATGTGTGTTTGTGTGTGTGTGTGTGTGTGTGTGTGTGTGTGTGTGATCTAAATGCTTTGACTTCTTTGTATCACTTTTATGGCACCAGTCAAATACTACCTTGTATTGTTATGTTTCTTTCTTTCTTCCTCACAAACATATTAAACACCCCCACATAACTCTTGGCATGTGCCATATACATTGAGCGATTAGTAAATAATTCTGAGATGTTGAACAAATACAGTGAGAGGAACAAGTGTACTAGACATGAGGGCAAATACGTTGGTGGAGACAAGTGTCATAGGAAGCTCAGTAAAAAATAAAAGTGGAGCTTAATATTGAAGAAAGGAATTTGATTCACAATTGTGTCGATTTATTGTTTCCTTAAAGAAAGTTCCAGCTTCTCACATAAGCATTTCATTCATTTATAAGATCTGGGGGAGGTACAAAAAAGTGTGGAAGTCACTAGGTAAAATTATTGTGAAAATATCAGGAAAGAGGAAGTTTAGAATACCTGAAAGAAAACGTTGTCCATGGTCGCAGCATTATTTGCAGTCCAGGCAATTAAGTGACCAGATTGTACGTGCTGTTTACTTTTGTTTTCTGTATTAAGGTGTCAGGACTTCCCTGGTGGCTCAGATGGTAAAGAATCTGCCTACAGTGTGGAGACCCGGATTTGATCCCTGGGTTGGAAAGATCCTCTGGAGGAGGGCATGGCAACCCACTCCAGTATTTTTGCCTACAGAATCCCCATGGACAGAGAAACCTGGCGGGCTATAGCCCATGGAGTGACAAAGAGTCGGACACAAACTGAGCAACTAACACTTTCATTTCACATGGTAAGTAGGTCCCTTTGGGACTGGAGTGACTTTTCTGATTATTCGATACATGTAACCTACCTCCTTCTGGCTCATTTAGCGGTTTTGTTTGGTTTTCTAATATTTATTGATTTATTTGGCTGCGTTGGGTTTTGGCTGCAACACATGGGATCTTCGGTGCGTTATGTGGGACAGGATCTTTTGCAGGGGTGCACAACTCTCCAGTTGTGGTGGAGGGCTCAGCAGTTTCAGCATACAGGATTAGTTGCTCCAAATCATGTGAGATCCTAGTTCCCAACTAGGGATTGAA
Source organism: Neotragus moschatus (assembly GCA_006410615.1). NCBI lineage: Eukaryota > Metazoa > Chordata > Mammalia > Artiodactyla > Bovidae > Neotragus > Neotragus moschatus. Next base: position 365,778 of record SJYA01001018.1, read on the forward strand.
CCCATGGCCTCTGGATTGCAAGGCCCATTCTTAACCACTGGACCACCAGGGTAAATCCCTGGTTCACATAGTTTTAAGGTGAACAGTCTCCTGACCATTAAAAGGTATTAGATGCACAGTGGTTTTTAATTTTTTTTAAGTGTTTTTTTTTAATTAGAGGAAGGGAAAGGCAAATATCATATATTAATGCATATATATGCAATCTAGAAAGATGCATAGTGTTTTGAAAAAGAAACACAAGGGGAGAAGAGGAAAGGGACTGCAACTGTCAGAGGTAGCACAGGAGTTGCCTCCCCTCAAAGGAGCTGGTTTCAGAGCCCCTTGCTTGCTTCTCCATGGCACCTTTCTCCCCTCCCTTAAGACATAGCCCTTGATTCAAAAGGAATGCCAGCTGACCACAGAAAGAAGGGAAGAAATCATTGTATAAAGTGTTTATTATTCTACGGATGCAAATAAGAAGAGCTGAGATGCCACCCAATGAATCCTGCTCTCTCCACTCTGCAGGACCCCACGTGGGCCTGGAGTGTGTGTGTGCGTCAGGGGGGTGACCCTTTCCCCTCTTCCACCACCACCTTAAGAGGAGGTGAAACAGGGTGCACGTTCTTCAGGCCAGATTTAGGCCTCAATGTTCTGAAAAGGGTGAGTTTCCAGGAAGGCAAGAAAGTCTTGGGGAAGAATTCTTCAAGCGTCCAAGGTCAAACTACCCTGGAGAATAACACAATGGAGTATTTGCCCAGGCTTGCGGAACAATCTGAATTCATTCGAGCCAGCGAGAGTGAGGCCTCCCACTCTCGAGGGCCTCCCACACTGGAAAGTGTGCTTAATGACCTGGCATCCTGAGAACTTCTCCACACTAGCGGGAGGAAGTCGAACTCTACAAGTATGCTTCTGGGAGAATTCTAACATTTCCCACTCCTGTTGAGAACACAACTGGCCGCACATGTGGCAGCCAGATGGCTTCCCAGTTAACTCAGAATATGAGGTGATGGGAACAGAAGGAAGATGGGTCAGCCTCCAACTGGACACCCACAACACCTTCATCAAATCAAGCGCAGCTTTGTCTTCTAATAGCTCAGAACAACATTTTTATTGAGCAAATCCAAAGTATATTTTCAAAGTACACATATAACTTATTTCTCACTTTGTTCAGGAAAACAAATCCAAGTTAAAATAAACTGAAAGCTTTAATTCCCAGGATTTCTATTAATATTGCTTTGCAGTGACATTTTAAAAGTGAACAGGATGCAAAAATCTTAAATGCAGAAGATATCATATATCTCCTAACACTATGATGAACTATTAAGATGCTCTCAGTCACACAAACTTTCTCTAAAGCTGCACTTCGGCTCATCCACAGTATCATAATTGATCCCAAAATGGAACACAGAGTTGAAGCACTTGAAAGATCTTCAAGTTCCTCTTGAATCATTGCAGATAAAATTGTTTGTTTCTTTTTGAAAACCAACTCTGTTGGATAAAAAGCATAATGAAAAGGCAAAGACATAAATGTTGCATTTTTATGTACCACATGCTACAGCAAAAATAATCCAGTATTCAGTGCTCCAGTCCAGGAAGAGATAAGATTCAGCTGGCTTACAATGCTTGTTGCCTATGCCATGCCCATTTTCTCTTCTTTGACAGCTCACCATTTCCTCTGATAAACTTTCTAACTCTTTCATTTGGCCTTTCTCCTCACATTCCTAACACTTCAAATGTATTCCAGTTACTTCCTAACATAAACCTCTGCTCAAGATAAACTGATCTATTTATTATTTCCTGAACACATCATTCACATTCTTTCTACCTTTGTGGTTTTGCTCAAGCCCTTCTCTATGAGTTTTATCCTTTCTCCATTACTTTTTTTTTTCTTTATTTTTTTTACTATTTTGTCCAAGCTGTTGCAGGAAGGGAGACCCCTTCCAGGGCCCGCAAGTGGACTCTTGTCTAACACTCAGAATTGAATTGTCCAAGGAGACACATGTGCTGAGAAAGCAAGAGATTTTATTGGGAAGGGGCACCCTGGGGGAGAACAGTAGAGTAAGGGAATCCAGGAGGACCGCTCTGCCACACGGCTCGCAGTCTCAGGTTTTATGTTAATGGGATCCGTTTCTGGGTTTTCTTTAGCCAATCATTTTGACTCAAGAGTCCCTTCAGGTGGTGCACACATCACTCAGCCAAGATGAATGCCAGCAAGAAGAATTCTGAGAGGTGGTCGGACACGTGGTGTCTTCTTTTGTCCTTTCTTGAGCTCTTCCAGTTGGTGGTGGCTTATTGGTTCCGTGTTCCTTATCAGGACCTCCTATCATAAAACAACTCATGGAGATCGTCAGGGTGCCTGGCCAGGGTGGGCAGCTTCAGTCAGCATGCTTCCCCTAACAAAACTACACAGCATGTGGGATCTTAAGCTCCCCAACCAGGGATCAAACCTGTGCAAGCCCCCCACCCCTACCTTGGAAGCATGGATTCTAAACCACTGGACTGCAGGGATGTCCCTCCATTATCTTTCTGGAAGGTCCAGCTTAAGTGCTACCTCTTCCAGGAAGCCTTTCCCCACCCTCTTGCTACCAACCAATGCACACACATTCACACCCCTGCAGAACATCCTCCTGCCTGTACTCCTCTGACAAGTACTGTTGGCCTACTTTTTGGCCTTTACTTCATGCCTCCATCCATTGCTATACTGCCTATATTTATTCTCTCTTCCCAAGATCAAGGATCAGGTCTACTATTTTTACCCCCAGAAACTAGAACAAAAAGGACTCAATAATACTGTTGGACTAAATGTCCATTAGCAGAGGAATGGATAAAGGAGACGGAGTACACATATACAATAGAATATTACTCAGCCATAAAAGGGATGGGATTGGGTCATTTGTAGAGGCTTCGATGGACCAACAGAGTCAAACAGAGTGAAGTCAGTCAGGAAGAGAAAAACGAATATTGTATATTAATGCACATATATGGAATCCAAATGGAAAAATGATATAGATGGGCTAATTTGCAAAACAGAAATAGAGGTACAGATGGAGAGAACAAATATATGGACACCAAGAGAGGAGGTGGGGTGGGAGGAACTGGGAGATTGGGATTGACTTATATACGCTATTGATATTATGTATAAAATAGATAACTAATGAGACCAACAAAGGTCCATCTGGTCAAGGCTATGGTTTTTCCAGCAGTCATGTATGGATGTGAGAGTTGGACTATAAGAAAGCTGCGCGCAGAATAGATGCTTTTGAACTGTGGTGTTGGAGAAGACTCTTGAGACTCCCTTGGACTGCAAGGAGATCCAACCAGTCCATCCTAAAGGAGATCAGCTCTGGGTGTTCATTGGAAGGACTGATGTTGAAGCTGAAACTCCAGTACTTTGGCCACTTGATGCGAACAGCTGACTCATTTGAAAAGACCCTGATGCTGGGAAAGATTGAGGGCGGGAGGAGAAGAGGACGACAGAGGATGAGACGGTTGGATGGCATCACTGACTCAATGGACACGAGTTTGGGTAAACTCTGGGAGTTGGTGATGGACAGGGAGGCCTGGCATGCTGCAGTTCATGGGGTCACAAGGAGTTGGACATGACTGAATGACTGAACTGAACTGAACTGAATGAGAACCTACTGTATAGCTCAGGGAACTCAACTCAGAGCTCTGTGATGACCTAAATGGGAAGGAAACCCCCAAAAGGGGTATATATGAATACATATAGCTGATTCACTTTGCTGTACAGTAGAAACCAACAAAACATTGTAAAGCAACTATACTCCAATAAAAATAAATATCTTTTAAAGGAAAAAGAATAATCCCATTGCAGATAATAATGTTCCACATCCTCTTTTTCCATTTCTACTGACAGACATTTAGGTTGTTTCCATGTCCTGGCTATTGTGAACAGTGCTGTGATGAACACTGGGGTACATGAATCTTTTCAAATTTGGGGTTTATTCCTGGATATATGTCCAGGAGTGGGATTACTGGATCATATCGCAGCTCTATTTACAGTTTTCTCTATTTACTGTTCTCCATTGTGACTGTATCAGTTTGCATTCCCACCAACAGTGTAGGAGGGTTCCCTATAGTAATGTTGATGTGATGATAATGGACTTATGGAAAACAAAGATTAGGGTGGAATCTCTTGGGAAATTACTGACCACAAAAACGTGAAAACACCCTATTCCTTTGCTAAATTCACCAGATATAAAAGTAACTTATACCATGTTTTGACTAATAATCACATGTTTGCGCATTTCTTCATGGTAATTACATTCATTTTGGTATATCTCTTTTAAGACTGCATTTCAAAATTATATACTATACATAAAAATATTATTCACAAGTATGATGTCTCCCACTTGAAAACTCAGCACAGAACATTATTTCTAGGAATTTTAAGTTATAGTCAAATTTTTAGCACTTTCCCCACCCCCACCCCAGCTAGATGCTACAGTAATTTCCTTGTCTATACCAGCCCAAAGGGTTTACTTACACCTCTGAATTTTCTGATAATTGATAATGCTTGAAATAGACAAGAGGCATATACACCTGAGAATGTACTGTAATCCTTTGAAAACCTTCTATAGCTGAGACTAGAATTTGTTAATTCCAGTTTGGGCTATACTTCTGTGTCACTTTTCCATCAGTAAAATAGGAATAATAAAACCAATCCTTTTCTTATTGCATATTAGATAATAGATAGGAGACAATAGATCTGAAAATCCTTACATGAAAGGTAACACATAAAGTCAAAGTATTATCCATTAAGATAAAAAGCAAATCTCTTCCCTGCTTGAAAAGGAAATTTTAAGTCACTAAGCATCTATAATGTGTCAGGTAGCTCACTGCTTTGGAATTCAAAGATAAATATGACCAAGGTTCTGGATCTCAAAACAGAGTAGAGACAAAGAGTTAAACAAATAGAGCAGAGGTCAGGAAACTTCACTGCCTGTTTTCACAAGCTTACAAGCTAAGAATGATTTTTACAGAAAAACAATTGCCATCAATTTGATAAATGAGAACACTAACTTTGAACCACAATTAAGAGAAATGTTATCTCTTTGAAAAGAATTCTATTCTTCTGATAAGTTTATCTGTATCACAAAAACTGTACTCAGTTGTTATTTTTTTCAGGAAAAGTCATTAAAATTTTTTTCTCTCTTATATATAAGGACCTACATCATATCTTTGCATTTCTCTCTTGGTCTGAATGCTAAAAATATTTACCAACCATAAACGTTATAGAAGCAGTGTGCTGACTTCTGAAATGATGAAACATATACTGTGGTAGGTATAGTGATAGAGACTGCAACTTGAGAATTTAAGTTATTGAGAAAACACCTAAATTAGCTTTGGCTTTCAGTCGCCAAGTCATGTTCAACTCTTTGTGACTCCATAGACTGCAGCATGCCAGGCTTCTCTGTCCTTCACTATCTCCTGGAGTTTGTGCACACTCATGTCCATTGAGTCAGTGATGCCATCCAACCGTCCTCATCCTCTGTTGCCCCCTTCTACTTCCCTCAATCTTTCCCAGCATCAGGGTCTTTTCCAATGAGTTGGCTCTTCTCATCAGGTGGCCAAACTATTGGAGCTTCAGCTTCAGCATCAGTCCTTTCATTGAATATTCAGGGTTGATTTCCTTGAGGATTGACAGGCATGATCTCCTTGAAGTCCAAGGGACTTTCAAGAGTCTTCTCCAACACCACAGTGTAAAAGTATCAATTCTTCGGCACTCAGCTTTCTTTATGGTCCAACTCTCAGATCCATACATTACTACTAGAAAAACTATAGCTTTGACTACATGGACCTTTGTTGGCAAAGTGATGTCTCTGATTTTTAATATGCTGCTTTGGTTGGTCAACCCATGGTACCAGGGTAGACTTCTGGGAATAGAAGCAATAGGGCTGAATCTGAAAAAGTAAGTAAAAGGAAATAAGAATGGTGAGCAGAAGGGCAATCAAGGTGTATGGGTGGGTTAGCTCAGCTCCTCAGGTAAGCAGATGGCCAGATGGGATTTCATGGGATTAGTTTAGCTGTTCATGGCGCTTAACTCTATGTCCTGCCATGGACGAGATTTCAATTATAACCAGCTGCCTGATGGTGCATATAACCAGCTGTGAAAGACCTCTATGAGTGGGAGCAGGGATCTCTACTGAGAAGACACCAGTCTCTATCCCTCCTATGGATATGGTACCTGTTATATGTTCTCCTTTGGGAAGATCCCTGGGAGAAGGAAATGGCAACCCACTCCAGTACTCTTGCCTGGAAAATTCCATGGACTGAGAAGCCTGGTAGGCTACAGTCTATGGGGTCGCAGAGAGTCAGACATGACTAAGTAACTTAACTTTCTAACTTATCTCTTTAGTGTGTTCACTGTTCATTTTTTAAAGTTGCACTGTTTTATACAAAAAGTAAAACAATTAAGTTTTTTAGTGACAAAGGTCTGTAGAGAATAAAATGAACTTAAAAAAATACTCTTTACGGTGACCTCCAAATTTTACTTATTTTCAGTAACAGATTGTGAATAGAACACACATATATATTTATCCAGGGCTTCTCTAGTGGCTCAGTGGTAAAGAATCCACCTGACAATACAGGAGATGTAGGTTGATAAACAGGTTGGCAAGATCTTCTGGAGAAGAAAACAGCAACCCACTCCAGTATTCTTGCCTGGGAAATCTCATGAACCGAGGAGCCTGGTGGGCTACAGTCCATGGGGTCTCAGAGTCAGACACAACTTAGCAATTAAACAGTAACATTTCATGCAAAGATGGGCTCAATAAAGGACAGAAATGGTAGGGACCTAACAGAAGCAGNTATCAGACCACCTGACCTGCCTCCTGAGAAATCTGTATGCAGGTCAGGAAGCAAAGGTTAGAACTGGACATGGAACAATAGACTGTTTCCAAATCAGGAAAGCCGTATGTCAAGGCTGTATATTGTCACCCTTCTTATTTAACTTATATGCAGAGTACATCATGCAAAATGACGGGCTGGATGAAGCACAAGCTGGAATCAAGATTGCCAGGAGAAATATCTATGACCTCAGATATGCAGATGACACCACCCTTATGGCAGAAAGCAGAGAACTAAAGAGCCTCTTGAAGAAAGTAAAAGAAGAGAGTGANCCTTCTTATTTAACTTATATGCAGAGTACATCATGCAAAATGACGGGCTGGATGAAGCACAAGCTGGAATCAAGATTGCCAGGAGAAATATCTATGACCTCAGATATGCAGATGACACCACCCTTATGGCAGAAAGCAGAGAACTAAAGAGCCTCTTGATGAAAGTAAAAGAAGAGAGTGAAAAAGTTGGCTTAAAGCTCAACGTTCAGAAAAGTAAAATCATGACATCTGTTCCCATCACTTCATGGCAAATAGATGGCGAAACAATGGAAACAGTGACAGACTATTTTGGGGGGCTCCAAAATCACTGCAGTGACTCCCACCATAAAATTAAAAGACGCTTTCTCCTTGGAGGAAAGGTAATGACCAACCTAGATAACATATTAAAAAGCAGAGACATTACTTTGCCAATAAAGGTCCATCTAGTCAAAGGTACGGTTTTTCCAGTAGTCATGTATGAATGTAAAAGTCGGACTATAAAGAAAGCTGAGCACCGAAGAATTGATGCTTTTGAACTATGGTGTTGGAGAAGATTCTTGAGTTCCCTTGGACAGCAAGGAGATCCACCCAGTCCATCCTAAAGGCAATCAGTCCTGAATATTCTTTGGAAGGACTGATGCTGAAGCTGAAACTCCAATATTATGGCCACCTGATGTGAAGAACTGACTCATTTGAGAAGACCCTGATGCAGGAAAAGATTGAAGGTGGGAGGATGATTGGATGATATCACTGACTCAATGGACATGAGTTTGAGTAAGCTCCAGATTTGATGATGGGCAGGGAGGCCTGGCATGGTGCAGTCCATGGGGTCGCAAAGAGTTGGACGTGACTGAGCGACTGAACTGAACTGAAAGGGATGAATTTGCTGATGGGTTGTGGTATGCTGGAGGTAAGAGCACAGAACTAGAAGGCAAGCCAGGCATCACAGCAGTGGGAACAGGCAGAGAAAGGTAGAGCTGGCCTCAGCAGCACTGGGGTGGGTATATTATAGTTCTCTGAGCAGGAGCCACACTCCCTCACTTGATAGATTATTCCAGCCTCCTTCCAATGGCCACAGGAATCGGCTCCAGGGTGATAGGAATAGGACACAAACAGAGCCAGTCAAGGTTTTAATTTGAAGTGGGAGGAATGGAGGCACAGATCGTCAGATGTTGGCCACCGTCTATGGCACCTGAGAACTCTTTGTGGCGGATGGAGTGAGAAGACACCTGAAGTCTAACAGCTTCGTTTGGATTCCTAGACCCAGTTGTCCCATTCTAGTTTTCAAGTTGTGTAAGTCAATAGATTCTGACACTTGCAGTTAAAAGAGTCCAAATTAATACAGATATTAATTTTTAAGTCTCTTAGAATTATTAGAGTGCAGAGAAAGTAAATAAGTAAATGATAACCAGAACAACTCCAACATTTTTAACTTGGGTAGCTAACTGAGCTAGCACACAGATGTACTTACAGTTTTGATGAGTGAATTAATGAAGCAGGACAAAGGTGAAGTGTCAGAGTACTGATACTGTTTTTAAACATAAAATGCTTAATTTTTAAAAATACGTATTTTTAAGAATAAATTCTAATTCATAACATACAACTACATCTACCCATTGCCATGAAATTGCTATCAATATTCATAGAGGAAAAAGAAACTTCTTATAGTGAAAGAAGATAGGAAGAAAAGGATGAGGGGTTTGTGAAATGTCTGTGGCAAACCCAGAACTTTTGCTTATTTGAAAAGTGAAAGTCGCTCAGTCATGTCCTATTCTTTGCAGCCCCATGGACTATAACCCACCAGGCTCCAGTGTCCATGGAATTCTCCAGGAAACAATACTGGAGTGGGTTGCCATTTCCTTCTCCAGGGGATCTTCCCAACCCAGGGATCAAACCTGGGTCTCCTGCATTGCAGGCAGATTCTTTACAGTCTGAGCCACCAGGGAAATTTATCTATAGCCCTAGAAAAATAACTGAAAATATATTTCAGCCCTGTAAAAGATGGTGCCACATCAGGTAATGTGTGATCACTTAAATTAGCGATAGTAAACTGCCTGAGGGCCTCTGCTCCAGAAGACTGCTTTTATTTCTGGATGTATTCAAAATTTAAATTGGGCTCTCACAGCAGAAGCAATGATGTGGCTCCCCAAGACGAGGAGAGCTTCACAGGCAGAGAGGGTTGTTAGCATGCACACCAACCACACACTCCACATTCTCACTTACAGTGGATCATGAACCTGGGCAGGTGTTTTTATTTGGTTATAACCAACAGAATGCAGTGGGTGTGACTGTGCGGTTTCTGAGGCTAGGGTGTAGGAAGCAGGCAGCTTCTGCCTCATTCCTCAAATACTGACTTTGGAATCCTGAACTGCTATGCAAACAGTCCAACGGCTCCCAGGCTGCCATGCTGTGAGGAAGCCCAACTAATCCGCAGGGAGAGAATACATGGAAAAGCCCAAGACCATGAGAGAAGGGAGGGAAATGAGACCCTAGCTGTTCCAGGCACCCCACTGGAAGCGAGTGACTCGAGCCACTGTCTGCAGCTGTAGGAGAGAACTGCATGATCCAGCCTATCCTGAATTCCTGACCATAGAAACCATGGGGTAATTTGTTGTTCAGCAATGGTAACCAGAACAGTTCTGCAGTCATCAGAAGTGGTTTTTAGCTATTATTAAATCTTCTGATAGCCTAGAAAATTTTAGACCCAGATCTATTTTTGCAGTTCACAAACGGATCCTCTCTCAGCATAATTGACTTTATTTGCTCCAAACAGCAAATGCTTAGAATATCACATAGACAGTTTGAGCTGCCTCTACTATGGCAGTCTGTCTCTGAAAAGAGGTATAAAAACATAGATTATACCTCCATTGAAAGATACAGTTCTATGCAATTAGCAGAACTCAAATACTAATGTAAATTGCCTGATTCACTTTTAATCATTCCTCTAACAAAGACAGAAAAAATGAATTATTTATTATGTCAGCTTTAACCACTAGCAATGTAAGATTCTTACATATATACCAATGTAAGGCTTGTTATAGTCTTAATTTCCCAATAACAATGAAACATTTTGTCAGTGCACAGATTAGGCACAGAATAAATGTTCCCGCAAGCTTACACTGTGTAGCTTTTGTAACTCAATGTGGTGGAATATTACATTTTCCTGCCACTGCAAATAGAGTAAAATGCAGTTGTTAGAATTACTGCAATATCTATATACACACTTTCAAGTATAAATGGCATACTATAAACATAAATCATTCAACGATAGTGTGATTATGTTGAAATAATACAACATGGATGTAAATGAAGAGAAACGATGTTGAACTACTTTTCCAGCTATGCGAGTTAAAATTCTACCATGAAGATCAGAATTATAATTGGAAAACTGAGTAAATACCGTGGTAGTAGTTTTAACCTAAGAAAAGCAGCAATTTCTTTAAAACTGAAATTGTAGATATACATTCCTATTTATCTCACCAGGCCCTTCTTTTGCACTGTACAAAATAGTCATATCACAGGCAGAAATGAGGTAGGATGTTAGCTTAAATCAGAGATAAAATTTAAAACTGGAGAGGTGGTTAAGGTGAAAAAGAAGCAATGGTTTTGTTTGAAAGGTTCCAAATAAGAAGCAAAATATGGGGGTCCCCCAATGTCCCATTATCTTTACCAGCTCGCAGGAAAGTAGGAGGCACTGGTGCCTCAAATGTCAAATATATAGATTTTCTACATTTTTCGAAATGAGTCAACTGTATACCCTCAGCTGCATTCCAACTGTTTGCACTCACACAGGCAATACAGTACAAGGGGTGAAAAACAAATTAGGAAGCCCTGAAAATTGCTTCTCATCCGAGGCAGGAAACCAGCAAGATCATTGACAGAGCAGCCAAAGCTGTACCCAATACTGTGTTAGTTGCTCAGTCGTGTCCGACTCTTTGCGACCCCATGGACTGTAGCCCCCCAGGCTCCTCTGTCCATGGCATTTTCCAGGCAAAAATACTGGAGTGGGTAGCCATTCCCTTCTCCAGGGGATCTTCCCAATCCAGGGACTGAACCCAGTCTCCTGCTTTGCAGGCAGATTCTTTTCCCTCTGAGCCACCAGGGAAGACCACCAAACAGTGGATAGCAATCAAAATTCAGGAAGAGGGAGGAAAAGAGAGGAGGGACAGAAAAACCAAGAAAAGGGCTTAACGAAGTTATGTAACCCTCTTGTTCTTGCTGATAATGTAACCCTCTTGTTCTTGCTGATAAAGCTCTAAGCCAGTCCATCTCATCTGTGTCAATGTATCAATGCCAATGTCCCATCTTATGATGAATTTCATGTAATCTTCCTCCTTTATTATCTTGAAAGGACATTCAGCCTACCTAGACACAGAATTTCTTTGAAGACTATGAATGGTCTAAGTCTAATACAAAAGCATAATAAAAGGCAAGCAATATATGATAACCTGAGATGTATTTCAATATACAGATGCTTAGTTCCAAATACTGCTATCAACTATACGTGACATCATGATGAGTGTGAAAACTACAAGCACAGATGGAGAGAGTGGTGAGTTGTTGCACGGGCCCATTCAATACCAAGAGCTATGTTTTGCAACTGGTGGTGTGATTTTCTAAAATTGGGAGCAACTTTTGGTCAAGTTCCAGATGAAATAAAGCACAGACTTCTCATGATTTACACAATATTCCAGAAAAATAGAACATTACTAAAACTATAGAAANTGTGAAAACTACAAGCACAGATGGAGAGAGTGGTGAGTTGTTGCACGGGCCCATTCAATACCAAGAGCTACGTTTTGCAACTGGTGGTGTGATTTTCTAAAATTGGGAGCGACTTTTGGTCAAGTTCCAGATGAAATAAAGCACAGACTTCTCATGGTTTACACAATATTCCAGAAAAATAGAACATTACTAAAACTATAGAAAGGACTTTATGTTTACTGATAAATGAGTTTTTTTTTAAAAAAAGAGGGTAAGTTCTATCCTCAGATAATCATGAATGTATTTTTCTCTTGTGTGAATGTCCAGTGGGAGATATCTGTGAGTCAAGCAGGCTGTGCAGCAATCTTTCACCATTTAGGGCTAGACATCCTGTCCCTCACTCTTATTAAACATCACTTCTGCCCCCTTCATCTGCCATCATTTGAACAATTCATTTGTCCCCATGCATTTCCGGAACACCTCCAATTTAGAGGAATCAGAGTTCTGATGTTTATTTAGATGGGATCACATTCTGGACATAGAACAACAGACTGGTTCCAAATAGGAAAAGGAGTACGTCAGGGCTGTATATTGTCACCCTGCTTATTTAACTTACATGCAGAGTACATCATGAGAAACTCTGGGCTGGAGGAAGCACAAGCTGAAATCAAGATTCCTGAGAGAAATATCAACAACCTCAGATATGCAGAAGACACCACCTTTACGGCAGAGAGCAAAGAAGAACTAAAGAGCCTCTTGATGAAAGTGAAAGAGGAGAGTGAAAAACTTGGCTTAAAGCTCAACATTCAGAAAACTAAGATCAAGGCATCTGGTCCCATCACTTCACGGGAAATGGGGAAACAGTGCAAACAGTGGCTGACTTTACTTTTGGGGGCTCCAAAATCACTGCAGATGGTGAGTGCAGCCATGAAGTGAAAAGATACTAGCACCTTGGAAAGAAAGTGATGACCAACCTAGACAGTGTATTCAAAAGCAGAGACATTACTTTGTCAACAAAGGTCTGTCTAGTCAAGGCTATGGTTTTTCCAGTGGTCATGTATGGATGGGAGAGTTGGACTGTGAAGAAAGCTGAGCGCTGAAGAATTGATGCATTTGAACTGTAGTGTTAAAGAAGACTCTTGAGAGTTCCATGGACTGCAAGGAGATCCAACCAGTCCATTCTAAAGGAGATCAGTCCTGAGTGTTCATTGGAAGGACTGACGTTGAAGCTGAAACTCCAGTACTCTGGCCACCTCATGCGAAGAGCTGACTTATTGGAAAAGACNGATCAGTCCTGAATATTCATTGGAAGGACTGATGTTGAAGCTGCAACTCCAATACTTTGGCCACCTGATATGAAGAACTGACTCATTTGAGGAGAGGATGAGATGCTTGGATGGCATCACTGACTTAATGGACGTGTGTTTGGGTGAACTCCAGGGGTTGGTGATGGACAGGAAGGCCTGACATGCTGCAGTTCATGGGGTCGCAAGGAGTCGGACATGACTGACCAACTTCACTTTCACTTTTCATTTTCATGCATTGAAGAAGGAAATGGCAACCCACTCCAGTGTTCTTGCCTGGATAGTCTCAGGGACAGGGAAGCCTGGTGGGCTGCCATCTATGGGGTTGGACAGAGTCAGACAGGATGAAGTGACTTAGCAGCAGCAGCAGCAGCAGACAGCATATTGAAAAGCAGAGACATTACTTTGTCAACAAAATTCCATCTAGTCAAGGCTATGGTTTTTCCAATGGTCATGTATGGACGTGAGAGTTGGACTTAGAAAGCTGAGTGCCAAAGAACTGATGCTATTGAACTGTGGTGTTGGAGAAGACTCTTGAGAGTCCCTTGGACTACAAGGAGATCCAACCAGTCCATCTTAAAGGAGATCAGCCCTGGGTGTTCATTGGAAGGACTGATGTTGAAGCTGAAACTCCAATTCTTTGGCCATCTGATGCAAATAGATGACTCATTTGAAAAGACCCTGATGCTGGGAAAGATTGATGGCAGGAGGAGAAGGGGATGACAGAGGATATGGATGGCATCACTGACTCAATGGACATGGGTTTAGGTAGACTCCAGCAGTTGGTGATGGACAGGGAGGCCTGGTATGCTGTGGTTCATGGGGTCGCAAAGAGTCAGACAGGACTGAGCTGCTTAACTGAACTGAATCTGTGGCCTGTTTTTTCATTTTTGCAAGAATATTTTTTGAAGAACACGAGGTTTTAATATTGATGAGATGTGTCCATTTTTTAATTTGTTTCTGGTTCATGCTTTCTATGTCCTAAGAAATCTTTGCTAAAAAAAGGTCACAAGAATTTTCTTCTAGATATTTTATAAGTTTCACATTTTCTTCTATGATCCATTTCCACTTAACTTTTCTATATCACTCAGTTCAGTTCAATGGCTCAGTTGTGTCAGACTCTTTGTGACCCTATGGACTGCAGGACACCAGGCTTCCCTGTCTATCACTAACTCCTGGTGTTTACTCAGACTCATGTCCATTGAGTCAGTGATGCCATCCAAGCATCTCATCCACTGTCAACCCCTTTTTTATATAGTGGAAGTAAATTTCAGGTTCAATTTTTTGCATATGACGTTCAATTGTACCAGCACCATTTATGGAAAATCTTTTGTATCATTAAATCATCCTGTCATCTTTGTTGAAAACCATTTGACCACAGATATGTGGGTACGTTTTTTGTGCCTGCAATGTAGGAGACAAGTTTTATCCCTGGGTCGTGACATCCCCTGGAGTAGGCAATGGCAACCTACTTCAGTCTTCTTGTCTGAAAAATCCCATGGACAGAGGAGCCAGGCAGGCTACAGTCCATTGGGTCCCAAGAGTTGGTCACAGCTTAGTGACTAAACCATCACCACCATAGACTACTTACTATGTGCTAGGCAATAAATGCTTCACAAATGCCATCCATTTAATCCTCATGTTGGCTTTGTGAGTTGGCATTACTATTAATTGCAATTTGCTGATGAGGGAGCCAAGTGACAGAAAACTTAGTTAACTTTCCCAAGATCGGTGGTTCTCAATTGCGGGTGATTTTGTCCCTTTCAGGAGACATTTGCTAATGCCTGAAGACAGTTTCAGTTATTATAGGTGAGGGGGAGAATGCTGCTGAAATCTAATGAATAGAGACCCACAACATTGCCACGTAACCTACAATGCAAGGGTAGTTCCTCACAACAAAGTCGACAGAAGCCGTGAAATTAAAAGATGCTTGCCCTTGGAAGAAAAGTTATGACAAATCTAAGCAGCATGTTAAAAATCGGAGACATCACTTTGCTAACAAAGTGATGGTTAAAGCTATGGTTTTTCCAGTAGTCATGTACAGGTGTGACAGTTGGACCACAAAGAAGGCAGAGTGCTGAAGAATTGATGCTTTCAAACTGAAACCAGTCATTCTTCAAGGAAATCAACCCCAAATATTCATTGGAAGGGATGATACTGAAGCTAAAGCTTCAATACTTTGGCCACCTGATGTGAAGAGCTGACTCACTGGAAAAGACCCTGATGCTGGGAAAGATTCAGGGCAGGAGGAGAAGAGGGTGATAGAGAATGAGATGGTTGGATAGCATCACCAACTCAATGGACATGAGTTTGAACAAACTCTGGGACATAGTGAAGGACAGAGAAGCCTAGTGTGCTGCAGTCCATGGGGTCACAAAGAGTCGGACAGGACTGTGTGACTGAACAACAACAAAATCAGAAGAAAGAGCTGGAAAAATCGAAAGTAGTTGCTTCTATGCAGCTATAACATCGGGTGGGAAAAAAGGTCAGTAGAATATTTTTGTGTATATTTTTTGTTGTTGGTTCTGTTTTTTGTTGTTCTTTAAAAAGACCTGAAGAAGTTCTTGAATTATATTTATTTTTAAATGTTCAGATGATTAATAATGTTCAAATCATAGACAAATTTTAACTTGACCAGTGTTTCTCATATTTTTGAAGTGTTTAGTAAGATGCAGAAGTAATATGGAGAAGGAAATGGCAACCCACTCCAGTGTTCTTGCCTGGAGAATTCCAGGGATGGGGGAGCCTGGTGGGCTGCTATCTATGGGGTCACACAGAGTTGGACACGACTGAAGCGACTGAGCAGTAATATGCAGTTTATAAGAGTTTTTTCTCAGTGAATTTTAGCTGAATGAATGAAAAGAAGTAAAAATATTTATGAAGGACAGAATATACAAAATGAGAACTTCTATCTTGATGGACATCTTGCATATCAAGCTCCAACTTGCAACGTAATGAAGCATTTCAGACAGAAAAACCTGAAGATCCAGATTCCTAACAGAAAAGCTATTTCAAACCTAATTATAAGCAATCAAGAAAAAATAGCTTTACTAGATGATGATACATTATCAGCTCTATCATTACATATATAAAAGCATCCAGAATAGAGGAAGAACAAAGTTATTTATTTTTTAATTGAAAAGAGGTGAAAATAAGGATGACTGTTACTCTCTTTAGTCCCCTCAGTTGTATCACATGGCTTATGGTATCTTAGTTCCCTGACCAAGGATTGAACACAGGTCCCAGCAGAGAAAGTACTGAAAGATGACTGTTTTTCTTAATAACTATTTTTAAACTCATAAATATTGTGCAATCTTTAAAAATCTGTACAGACCATACAAACCTAACTTGGAAACTCACCAACCCCCCAGTAGCTTATACCGGTAACAGTATATTTTTAACTTAAAAGGATATATTGCAGAGAAAAAGAAGATGCCAAGTTCATGTCGCTACCAGAGCGACAGACTGGATCAACAGGTTATCTCACTCTATGCTCAGAGAAAACAAAAGCAAGACTCTTCCCCATCTCTATTTTCTCCTCACATCTCTCTTTCTTTGGCTATCTCTGTTTGAGGCTCTCTATCTGTGCCTCCCCTACCCCCCGACCATATAATTTCCCATTTTCAAAAACTAAAAGGACATCAATGTGTACAGTAAGAAATCTTGCTCCTGCTGCTGTCCACATTCAGTCCATTCCTCCCTGTCCCCTAGAGGTAACTATTTGTAACAGCATGGGTCTTCTTAGCACTTCTTTATGTAAATACAAGCAAACCTAGGTATGTACATATATGCATATATTTCTCATATGCCTTGTTCTATTTCTTGCTTTTTTTCACATAGCAATACTCTAAATAAATTTTAATATGTTAAAGTCTGGCCATCTTAGAAACACTCATCCTATAACAAATGAGAAAATGTAAGTCCAAGAAGATTACATCTCTATTACTGCTGCTAAGTCGCTTCAGTCATGTCCGACTCTGTGTGACCCCACAGACAGCAGCCCACCAGGCTCCGCCATCCCTGGGATTCTCCAGGCAAGAATACTGGAGTGGGTTGCCATTTCCTTCTCCAAAGCATGAAAGTGAAAAGCGAAAGTGAAGTCGCTCCGTCGAATCCGACTCTTAGTGACCCCATGGACTGCAACCCACCAGGCCCCTCCACCCATGGGATTTTCCAGGCAAGAGTAACTGGAGTGGGATGCCACTGCCTTCTCCACATCTCTATTAAAGGGATGTAATTATATTTAACGATTATTTAACAACTACTAAATAATTATTTAACAATCAAAATGTTTCTCACTTCTCTGGTACACTAAAAGAAAAATATTTGTAAAACCAAATATATACTATGTTTTTAGGATGTCTTTAAAAGTTTTAAAAAGTTACTAGTTTAGCCAACTAAATAAAAATTTTCACTTTAACAAATAGTGGGCTTGGAAACAAAGTCATCATGAGACCTAACAATATTCCATGTATCAAAGTAAGTCAGTGGTTTTAAATTGGCTATACTTTGCAGCATTTTCTGTACTGCTAAACAGTAATTACTTAAAATTTCAATAATGCGCTGCCTTATCACAGATTTTGGAGAAGGCAGTGGCACTCCACTCACGACTGAAGCGACTTAGCAGCAGCAGCAGCACAGATTTTAATTTCTTATATTAAAAAATCACTCTGAGTGTAGTCAAAGATCATAAAATAAATGCTGAAAGCTTAAGTAAACACACTGAATTCAAATATTATTCAACAATATTTTAATGGGAAGCTAAGGGTCTTGCTGCTCCTGCTGCTGCTAAGTCACTTCAGTCGTGTCCGACTCTGTGACCCCATAGACGGCAGCCCACCAGGCTCCCCCGTCCCTGGGACTCTCCAGGCAAGAACACTGGAGTGGGTTGCCATTTCCTTCTCCAATGCATGAAAGCGAAAAGTCAAAGTGAAGTTGCTCAGTCGTGTCCAACTCTTAGCGACCCCACGGACTGCAGCCTACCAGACTCTCCATCCATGGGATTTTCTTAGAACTGTGTAAATAATTAAACACTTCCACTTTTCTACCAATATTTCCTATCTTACAACTCCATGCCACCTGGACTGCTCAATTGGAAACATATTTCTTTGAGTGGAGGTCNAACTCTTAGCGACCCCACGGACTGCAGCCTACCAGACTCTCCATCCATGGGATTTTCTTAGAACTGTGTAAATAATTAAACACTTCCACTTTTCTACCAATATTTCCTATCTTACAACTCCATGCCACCTGGACTGCTCAATTGGAAACATATTTCTTTGAGTGGAGGTCAGAATGGAGACTTGGCAGAGGAGAGAAAGAAAAATGCAGGATATAACAACCATCCACCAAGTTAATTCAGGGCTTCCCAGGAGGTGCTACTGGTAAAGAACCTGACTGCCAATGCAGGAGACATAAGAGACACAGGTTCAGTCCCTGGGTTCGGAAGATTCTCTGGAGGAGGAAAATGGCAACCCGACTCCAGTATTCTTGCCTGGAGAATTCCATGCAGAGAGGAGCCTGGCATGCTACAGTTCATAGGGTCACAAAAAGTCAGACAGGACTGAAGCAACTTAGCAAGCAAATTAACTCAGGAATATGCCTCTTCACATTGCTTCAGTCAGGCAGATTTGGCCTGGAACTGTGAAATGAGGAGTGTGTGAGTTTCTCCATGGCCTTTCCAAGATTCTTTCCAAGAGCAAAGCCTATTTCACATTCACCAGAAAAATTACTATTCTATGGTGAGTGGTATTTGAATGAACGGTTTTCTATTCCAATGCAAATTAATACTATTTTGGGAGTATATATTAAATTCATAGGCCCCTTTTATTTTGAGTGAGAAAAAAAATTATTGTGAAAATAGAGAGGTGACCTAGCAGACAGTCAGAAGTTATTACATCACATCCATTTGAATTTCTTAAGGCATATGGACATACGCTTGTTTCAAATAAAAAAAATACAGAAAGGAGATCATCTCCATGCCTTAAAACAGAGAAAGAAAAAATGTCAACATATGTAAAACAATTAAAAGAAATTAAATGTGTATTGAATCACTACTATAAGCAAAGAAGGCATTTGTCCCTTACACCTTCCCAGAGGTTAAAAAAAAAAAAGTCCTATCAAAATATGAAAAAACAGTCAGATATAGATTTTACCAGCTCTCTATTTAAGAAAATTAAATCCATTAAAGATTGTATATATTCACAAGCAGGACATTAAAAACAAAGAAAAACTGTAAGAACTTTATCGAAACTCCACCAATGATATCTCAATTGCATCAAATCCTCCAAGTGGGTGTTCCATCTGAACAAATATGTATGTTCACTCTTGTTCAGTTTTGCACAGCCAACTTATTTTTTTTGATGTCCTTTTCATTATAGGGGACTGGAATGCAAAAGTAGGAAGTCAAGAAACACCTGGAGTAACAGGCAAATTTGGCTTTGGAATGCGGAATGAAGCAGGGCAAAGACTAATAGAGTTTTGCCAAGAAAATGCACTGGTCATAGCAAACACCCTCTTCCAACAACACAAGAGAAGACTCTACACATTGACATCACCAGATGATCAACATCGAAATCAGATTGATTATATTCTTTGCAGCCAAAGATGGAGAAACTCTATACAGTCAACAAAAACAAGACCAGGAGCTGACTATGGCTCAGATCATGAACTCCTTATTACCAAATTCAGACTCAAATTGAAGAAAGTCGGGAAAACCACTAGACCATTCAGGTATGACCTAAATCACATCCCTTATGATTATACAATGGAAGTGAGAAATAGATCTAAGGGCCTAGATCTGATAGACAGAGTGCCTAATGAACTATGGAATGAGGTTCGTGACATTGTACAGGAGACAGGGATCAAGACCATCCCCATGGAAAAGAAATGCAAAAAAGCAAAATGGCTGTCTGGGGAGGCCTTACAAATAGCTGTGA